>WBMZ01009853.1:0-110635 GCA_013400975.1 Atrichornis clamosus
AAAACCAGGCCTTGCTAAACTACGACAGCACAGTAACAGCCAGCAAATAAGAAAATAGTCTACCTTTATTTTGCATCTAATATACAGTATTTCCAAATGGAGAACTATGAGATCACTTATAAATTTCTTACAAAAAATAATGGAACATTTAAGGAACCCGAAGTGTAAAATCATCTGGTTTTTTTGCCTGAGAAAACTTCAGATGTCTTGGCACTATTCTAAAATTTGTTGTGGAACAAAAGCAAATAGCTAGTTCTGCTGTGCATTACTGAGTAGAGGAAATGAAATCTGTTTTTGGGAAATTAAGCTAAAAATTAGAAGATAAAATCAGATAAGCCAATTCAACTGCCTACAGTCTGAAAATGATACAATAAATGTGATCAACCACAGGCAAGTTTGTTTAGAGCATTATCAATGTCATATTATATCCTGTAGCCCAGGTATAGCATCTGCTTTAATATATGCATTTCTTTCTAGAATTTCAACCTAGTAGTGATCTGAATTTTGTTGTTCTGGACACCAGACAACAAAAAGTAATTCTTTGTCAACACTATGATCTCTTTTACCGTAAGCACCGAGAAATTTCCTTCAAGACACATCTTGAGCTTTCAGGTGCTTCCACAGCATACACCAAGGACAAAAGTCACAAAAAAGATAGACTCTGTGTGAGTCCAAAGGGGGGTAAACTGGTGATGAATAAACCTAAAATAGAAAATAAAAAAAGGAAATTGGTAACTGAGGAAATTCTTCTCCTTTGTTCGCACAGGGCCCAGGTGAATGTACAGTTCAATCTGATTAAGCAACAAAATATTAGACTCTGTGGAAATGGCCTTTAAAATTACAGCAGGCAATAAATACCAAGTGGGGAACGGGGAACTATATGAGCTAACAAACACTGCAGACATGTGAACAAATAACTAAGTGACATTCTGTCTTTGTATCTGAATATTTTAATGACCAGACAGGAAAGTTCTGAGGCAGGCTTCCTCCTGGAGCAGAGAGAACACAAACAGATTTAGTATTAGTTAACAGCTTGGTAAACTTATGAAAGGAAATACAAATACTTGTCTGTGATTGCTTTGATATTTCCTTACTGATCTAAGGACCCATCTGCTACTGTGTGCCCTGTGTATGCTTCCAGCTCCTAAAATAACACCAAATTACATTCTTTTTTTCTTCAGCAGGTAATTTCAGTCTAAAACCAACCTACAATATAAATGAGCATTATAAACTAAGGGTGGGAGAATGCAATGGCCATAGTACACAATTTGTGGGTAAGAAACTGAGACAGGAAGAAAGAGGTACAGCCTGACAAACACAAGAATTTAGAAATATCAACCTGGGTCTACCCAGCAGAGTGGGACTATAGAAAGCAGTACCAGAAGAAGTAGAACCACACAGTGCAGGAAGGCACAGCTTTTGTGCTTGGGCACCAGAAGCTGTACACCCCCCGTAGGGCCTCACCACCTGTGTATCTCATGGGAATGATACCTTACGGATTGCAGCCACACAACCAGGCTTATCCACCAGAACAGGGTAGCTTTTCCAAACTGCCTGTTGAGAATGCTCCCTTGCACATGCAAAAGCTCAGACATGGTTTGGGGGTTTTCTGGAAGAGTGCTATCTGACCCAAGGCCAAAACTACGCCAGGGGCTGCATGCTGCAAAGCTGGGTACACGTGTTCAGTCGTATTCCCTAATTCTTCTCAGCTTAATATTATGGATGTAGCCACTGGGAGCAATTAAGCTGTACACTCTGCTGCACTGATAGAGCTGTAACACTCTCCTATGAAGCTCCTATAAATTAAGAAAAACTTCATAGCTCTTATAGACAGTATTTCTGAAAATATCAATTTTATTTAGAAACCATACTTTTCAGAGCATAAAACACTTTTCCTACTATACAGTTGGGGGACAGTTTTTGATAATTAAATATGCTGAAAGTTTTGATTCCTTTAGTTATTATCTTAGGCTATATTTCCATTATCTTTACATCTTAGTATGTGAATAAAATAAATATTAAGTACAGAAAAGCAGTTATAGTTTTTGTTATTAGAATCTATTTGACAGAAACATTCAGGCAAAACAGCCCTTGCGAAACTGCAATATTCCTCATGGACTCTCTGCACTGTTTTGAAATAGTCTGAAGGTTTTTAGAAGATTTCAGATACTCTTCATCTGAACCATGTTTAAATACATGTTTTGGATACCTTCCTGACTTTGCCATTTAGGCTACATAGTGGATACATAGGCCCTTGAAATTAAGAAAAATGTTTTTCCTGTGTAATGCACAGTTCACAATTTGTTAGATAACTAAAGTAAACCGAAATTTTGTAGAAGTAGCTTGTATTTCCTTTGAACTACTGTAGACATTCCAGTGGCTGCAATTGCTCTTGTGTGAGACCTGAATGATTGCAAAGTAGGGGCAGTCTGTTGGTTTCCTGTGCTTTATTTCAGTGACTGAAGGTGTGATTTTTGTAACATGTTTTTTTCTAAGACTCATGAAATTCTGGTGCTTTTGATCACTTGCCACAACCACTTGCCCGATTAAGATATCTCTGTAAGAAATATGATGTTATTTAATCTTGCTTTGGAAAAGTCAGGGATAAACAAAAGAGCTCTGACAATATGAAAAAATATTATTTAGATGTGAATATTTGTTTTTAAATTAAATCCTTTAGTATCTGAGTACCAGCATGAGATTTTTGAACTGATGCAAGCAGAAACCAAATTACAATGCATCCTCTTCTGAAGATTGTCAATCAAAAATGACAAAGCAAAATAGATGTATTTTATACTATGAATAACCTTTGTTGTATCAGTAAGTTGCTCTATCTCTAAACGTCATAATAGCTAATCCTGTTTTAGAAAGATAGGTATTCATTCATATTTTATCTCCCAGAGACTACTGCATAATTTTACTTTATCTCTACAGATAACCGTGTAGAATGTATAAATAAAAAGATATATAATACATTTTTTAATACTAATTGAACCTAGCCAATTTGGACTAAAAATCAGGCTGGAAGAGTGTTGTCTTGTGAGTTTGTAATTTTAATAAAAATGTGCTCATCTTTAAATTGCATTAAAATTAGGCAAGTATTAAGAAGATAGATTGTAAATTATTTATGCTTTCTCACTTCTAATTTAACAAAAGTATTTTTACCTCTGCTGATAAAGTGAGGAGTGAATTTTCATCACTTCACAATGCATAGGCACCAGAAAATGTGCAGCACTGAATTACAATGACATACAGTCTCCTCTGAGACATTATATAGTATCTCATCAAATGTCATACAGTAACTCCTTTTTGCTTCAGGGGGTCATTGCTCACCCTTATAATTAAGGGGACCAGCAAAGCTGGTGTTTCTGGACTGGAATGGGAGAAGTTAAACTTATTCGTGATAATTGACTCTTTTAGTGGAAACTGAGTTTCTTTATAAACATACAGTCCTTAGCCCATTTGTAAAAGAGAAATGAAATTGTTGCTTGGCTCCTGGAATATACCTGTATTTTCTACAGCCAAATGTTGGGGCAGGAAACAATAAAGCTTTCTTATGAATTGGTGTAATTTTTGTAATATCCTTCAGCAAACTCAGCACAGCAGATCGACTGCAAAGGGCTTTTCAGCCCACCTATAGAACAGGTTAATGCCTTGCTCCATGAAGTTCATGCTGGCCTTTGTTTCCCATAAGGACTGGCAGACTTCCCCAATGCACAGATTTTACAGGAATTTAGATTTAGGAGGTGTATGTTGACTGCGAGGTCAAATACAGGTAAGCAGTTCTAAGTTCATAACAGGTTCTGGTAACTTGGAGCCATTAATGAAGATGCCAATTAACACAGCACCGCAAGTGGAGGAGCTGAAGAGGATACACAATTGGACTACCTTGTGTACTACCAGAATCCCAGCAAGCACGTGGGACCATCACCACTGAACTACTGGGGAGCCCAGAGGGAAACAACACAACAAATGAGATGCTGCTGAGTTGAACTCACCTGAAAAAAGGAATGGAGGTAAGATTAATGAGATGATACCAGATGGGTAAATTCACTCTGCATCCAGAGTAAATGCTTAGGCTGACTGTCAGCCTGTAGTCTGTATTGCTGACAAAAATATTAGTCTTTTAGGTCTTGCAAATGTCAACAAATCCATATTTTCCAGATTGCTTCTCTGCTGCTGTTTCTCTTTGTATCTATCTGTTTTGTTAGGGCAAGAGAACAGCAGAAGGTAAAGGTGAGTTAAACACCCTCCATTAAGAGCTGCGTGATGAATAAGAGAACTTACACAAAGGCTTTTTCCTTTCCAATAAATGGATATTTGAAAGCAGCATTTTACATCAGGATTTTTCATTCAAACTTCAATTTCTTGAGAGTAATGCACTAATACTGCTAAATTTAAAAGCAAGAGAGCAATTCAATTTCACTTGCAGGAAACAGCAGGCAATCTTACTGTTATCTCTTGGAGACAGCTCAAGGTGTCCTCAACCTTTTAGTTTTCCTCTTATCTCCCCCAGATTTTAAGCATACTCTTCCTCGTTAAACTCTCCAACTATCCCAGGGGTGGACTAAATTTTTTACTGGCCTGCCCTTCTTCCAAGTTAGGTCAAGATACTCCTTTTTATTCTAGCTTGGTGTATTACATTTCTTTGTTTCTGGGGATTTTTGGAGAAACTGGGAAAACAGTTTCTCTAATTAGTAGAGCAACAGGATTCAAAGTCTTGTTTCTATTATCCTTCTGGACTAAAGAGAATTGAGGCACAGGAAAGCTATTGCTTATCAGTCTCATATCTTTGTCTCCTACATGCTTTATTTGATCTCTAGACTATTGCTGCAGTCTACCCAGTGGTATTTTTGTTGTCTGCTTAGCCTGGAAACTCCCCATAGCAGAGATATTTTTAAAAATATTTAGATAATTTTCTATTGGACGAGCTTTGAAGAAAATCAGAGATATGATTACAGCAAATATCAATACACAGAATTACATCTTACACTAACACAATTTGCATATGGTACTGATATTTATAGCTACAATTTCTATTAGCAATTAGACTCTAATATCATCCTTCTGTGAGCCTTCTAGCTTTTACCAGAAATTCCTTTCATCTAAAAGTGATGGGAGTTTGAGACGGTTGACTAACTTCTTTTCCACTTCTTGTTTTATTTTCAAAACATTTTATCCTGGTTTGAGGTAGTTTCATCTGTGAATAGCCATCAAATCAGGTAAATTGGTGAATAACAAAGCAACATCAAATCTTTATAAGTGTAGAAATTCAAGGACAAAATAGGAAAAATATAGTATCAAGATTGCTCAGCTAGGACAGTGATAGTGACTGTGAGAGGTGAAGGTGATTAGGAGGAAAGGAGAAAAACCCAGAAATGAGATGCCATCCACAATAATACAGACTGAATAGAAATAACTTTTCTAGCATGAAACCGAGACTGTTTTTCAGGCAAAAGGACTGGCTGCTTTGCAGACCTGATTTAAAATTTACTTTCAAAAGCCCTGATGAATAAGTATCAATTATCTATTCTGAAATAAGAAAAGCTATACAGACACTGTAGTAGTACTTAATTTCAAAAAGAAGAATTACATTAAAAATGAAAAAAACCTTTAAAAGAGAAAAAAAACAAAGCAAAAACTGCAAACCCTTGGTAGATAACACATTAGAAATTCAAAACAAATGAGCACCATTTGCCAAAATGCTTTTAGACACATTACAAAGAAGAAAGCCAGCGTGCCTAAACAACACAGTAAGGGAGGCTATTTAAGATAAGAAGGCACACTTCAAACACTTGAAATTGTGTTACAAGAAAAAAGAAAGGAGAAGAGTAAAAAAAAAAAATTAAAAGAGGTTTAGGTACAGCATATCAAAAGGTATAAACACATTTATTAAATCCTTGTTCAAATACGTTTATGGTTAGGTAATCCTCTCCAGGGGTGCCTTTGAAGAGATGGCCAAGGTAAAAAAAACATAGCTCAGAGAAGACAAGACCACAACAGACACATGAAATGATTCTTTTCATCCAAGTTTGCCAGCAAGCAAGGTAAAACTTAGAGAGGCATTTGTGTGACAACCCTTAAAAAAATAGAGGATTTATCTAGAACCAGACTGACAGCAGAAGGTATGAGAAGTCTTTGGAATGTTTGGTTTGTGTTCTTTCTCTTCATTTTTCTAGACACCCACATTCCACTAACATTAACACAACTGAAGTTTCCAGGGTTTGGAAATGCAAGATTAATTGCTTATTTCTAACAACACTTTAATTTTTAAGAATTTACTATCTGAACAATGACCATTTTTGTATTTTTAGAGATATTTTCCAGCTATTTCTCATTAAATGGTTTGGTGAACACTGTCTGTATAGCTGTTTGAGGAGAAAATGAGGTTGCTAGGGCTATAAATCAAAAAATGTGGCACTTACAAATGTTAAAGATCTTTACAGCCTTATTTATCAGAGATACATTGACTCATAGATAAACCAATACTTATTTGAAGCAAAGGACTGTCCCAAAATAAAAAGTGCATTTAAAGCAAATGAGGGGGAATGGAACCAAGAGCTTATGGAATATATTAGTTTAGAATTGATATGTAAGTAATTGAAATATATTCACACAAGTTTTAGTGTAAGGAAAATATTCAGGAAGAAAGTGCAATGGACTGTAATGCTGTTTGTCTAGTTATATAATGTGCATGTTTTGATAAACAGATACATCTATGATATCTTTGCAACCAGTAACATAAAAGGGTAAAGAACTGCCTTCATTCACTGGATATTATTTTTAAGTTGTTCTCTGAATTATTAAACTCCAAAAGTTTTGCTCTGTATATGAGAGGGCACTCATCTGAAAAAGCTGTACTAGTATTCAGATTAATTTTGAAAATTGGTATAAGTGATTACACTTTAATTTTATAATTCCAACAAAACAATGAGCATCTAGAACTATTCTTACTATGGAGGAGAAATAATGTTTTCCCTTAATTAAAGTTACTTGTGTACACCCATGCCTTTCTCTTCAGTAAGATTGCCTTCATATAAAAGTGATTTTCTCAGCTCTATCAACAGCGCCAAGGCTTTTCCCTGAGCTAAGGTTAGCAATGTAGAAACCACTGAGCCTGAGAGCTTGAACCAGCTTAAACATGGAAGAAGCGGGAACACACCCTTGTTCGTCTCCCGTGTTGTCAGAGCCAACACCAGTAAATTTGCTATTTCAAAGCCTCATCAGAAAGGTGACAACCTTTTTTTCAATATGTCACAGAAGCCTAGTAAGAAACGTGACAGAAAGGAAGAAAATAAATAAATAAACAGATGTAAGTAATGTATTCTACTGAAATTAATGTCATTGTGCATGAATTCAGAAGTAATGTGATAAAGAACCATGCAAAGACACGATTCAATTACAAGAATACCACTCTCACAAACATCTGGAAATAATACTGTTATTTTCACTCCTTTTAACAAATCAGTTCTAATTTCACACAGGAGTCTCAAGTTAACTTTAATTCCTTAATGCCATAGATTATTTTTTAAAGTCTAAAAATGAAATACACTAGGACTAGAGAAGTTACTTATTACATTTGCAATTAACCTAATTCCACAATGCAGCAATGAAGACTTTGCAACTACATTTTGTTGGTCTTTTGCTAGAAGATGTGGCAATTAGGAAGTAAGAACCCATAAATTAAAGAAAATCCTCGTCTTTACTTGCATTTAAAATAACTAACTAAACAATGGTCCATCTTATCAGTCACAAAGTAAATAATATCCAGCCAAGAACTGCTATTATTTGTAAATTAGATGCTTCTGAAGGAAATTTGACTGATTTCACATTAGCTGTGACTTGTCCGAAGAAGACATATTTCTTGGAATGGCACAACAAATTGATGCTGGCCGACTTTCTGTCCAGAAGTTCCAGGGCTTCACACATTTGGGTACCACACAAAATAAGCTTGTAGTGGGCACAAATGAGCAAACAAGCACAGTAAAGCTGAGGGAAGGGAAAAGTAACTCATATGTTTAACAACTATTCAGATGTTATTAATATTTTGAAAGAAGATTTGGCACTAAAAAATCCTTTTTTATTTCACTAAACCAGTATTAACATGTTAACTTTGGAAAAACTTTTTAAAAGTAAAATCAATAAAGCACTGTATAATTTATAATTTCAGTAGGGACATTTTCATTATAGAAATTTTCGGGGATAGTGGGTTGTTTAGTTTTGCTTTTTCAAAAACAGGTAAAATATAACGGTCAGAAATTTTTTAAAAAGAGCTGGTTCTGCATGAGAAGGATTTACCATTTTCCTTTAAACCCTCTTTCCTACATGAAATTAATTCCAGAAATAGTTCTTCATTTTGAGCAGTGATACAAGGAAGAAATAAAATGATTCTTTGGCATCTTATAATTGTTAAAATTAGTTTAATCGATGATGAGAGATGAAATGGATTTCTGTTGCAAAGATGGTTTTACTGATCTAATATTGGACTCTACCATATGTATAAAGTAAGAGAATTGAGAATTCTGGTAGCTTGTATTAAAGAACACTTTTTTTCTCCTCCTTGCTACTATTAAATGTCTCTTTTCAATTTTATTTATCTTTCCATTTTTTCATCTGTGTTTATTTTCCAGTTTGATTTAGCAAAAAATGCAACTTAACAATACTGGCTGCAGATTATTCAAGAGCCTTTTAAAAGTAGTATATACTTCAAGGAAATGCTCCAAATTTAGATGCTTGTGTTATTAAATAGGATTATGTAATACTTTGATTGCTTTCGAAATTAAATTTCCCTGTGTAAGTAAAATCTAGTAGATATATATTCTGTTCAGTAAAATAAGGGGCACATAGCCCCTTTAAAGAATAGAGTTACAGATGTTCTGAACAGATAAGATATTGATCCAAACACTTTGTTATTAGTAATTTTTCTAGTGAGTGGCAAAAATGCCCCATTTCAGCAGACAAAAATACGGCTGCAGATGCACAACAGCACAGAAAAGAAAATGGGGACTTTGATTTATGAAAGAAAAAAAGTGCAGTAGACAAATAAAATGAAATAAAAGATTACAAAAAGGAAGAAATAAAAGCTTAATGGGGCATAGGTGGAGTGGACCACAGAACACAAGCTGAAAATAACCCTTGCTTGTTATACTTGAAAGTAAAGAAGCAGCCTCAGCCAACCCAACTGCATCTCTTACTACACAGTACTGGGCACATAGCCTTAAAACTAAATACCATGGAAAATGTCCAAGAAAGACTGGAAAAAAACTGCCCCAAATCGACAGGGTTTTCATGTTTTCTGTAGCCCAGTGTCTCTAGAAGTGCCAATCAAAGCTGAGAAAAAAAATTTGAGAGGCAACTAGATACTTTAAAAAGCATGTAAAGGAAGGACATTGAACAGCTAGGGATCTTACTGCTTTTCTGGTCTTCTATACTGTTCTTAACCAACATCCTCAATTCTTTTTTTGATTCCTTCCTTCTTTCTTTCTTTCCATCTTCTTTCTTTCTTTCCTTCTTTCTTCCTTTCTTTCTCTTTCTTTCTTTCTTTCTTTCTTTCTTTCTTCTTTTTCTGAAGCATGGTTAATTTTTCAATTTGAAGAGCTATTGGTATAAAGCATGCCTCATTAGCTTGTGGGAGTTAGTAGTCTTCATTAATTCAGTTCTCACTTCATTTGCTTTGCGTACAGTTATAATTAGCTTCAGAATAACTTTGGTAACTTCAGCAGATTTATAGCTTCAGTTTTATTCTGCATTTGGCTTTTTCCTCTTGTTTCAATGTGTTATCTGAGCTTTAAAAAATCAAGAACAACAATGATTGCTTTAGGGACTAATTTAATATTGCAAGTTTAGAGGGACAGTCTGTTTACTTCCCTCTATCTGTTCAGCTACACCAATAGTTAAAACGCTAAGCTTTGTGTAATCTCAGATGATGTTTTCTTACAAATAGGCAGCAATTCACACTGTCTGACATGCATTCTCTGGAGAAGCAATCCTATGCCATGTATGCCTATTCCTTACCATAGTGTGTATGGCAGCAGAGTAGCACACCCCGCTCCCCGCACTGTTCTGAGCTAAGGAAGGAATGACGTCAGTCTTTTATTAATGTCCTATAGCCAAAATAGGATTTGGTTGATTCATTGGGGAGTACTGCTGTAGTAAGGATACACACATAGCACTAAACAGTTCAAACTGGTTTATGTAGGTTGGCAAGGCAGCAGTCCTATTTTAAGCAGGGCAAAGAGTTAGAGACAACAGAGCCACAGCATCTCCTGACACTTCTGTAAGGTTGATATCACAGAATCACTGAATTCTTTAGGGTTGGAAAGGAGATCATCTATTTCAACCCCCTTTATATTCACATATGAATTGTGTCAGTGTATCTAGTACATCAGTCCACCCCTGGCTGAGCTGATGGTTGATTTCTTCGTGAGGTAAAAGCACAATGCTTTATACCACTATATTGGGCCATATTGAGTAAGAGGAGGGGAATTAAACCCTTCCGAAATGTTCCAGAATTTTACATAAATTAACATTTTCTTGACATGTGCCAAGGTACCACCACCAAGAAAAATGCAAACATTTCCAGGAAGAAGCCACAGCAGCTACTAGAGATATTCTCAAGAAATATGTGATGCTGTAAAGGAGCAAAAGTGAAAAACATAGGTGGTAAAAACAAGGTGTACCTCCACAAACCCCATTTCAGATCCGAGATGTTCAGCACAGGGTAAGGGTGGGGGTTATAAGTGCAGTGTTAAGAGCAATGCTGCAAAGACTGCGGTTTTCCTGGCTTAAGTACAAGTCACTCACAAAGCTCTGAAATGTGTGCATTCACAGTGTGCTTAGCCAGCCTGAACCGTCTTCAGATCCCACTGAGAACTCCTTGCTCCAGGACTTCCCACAGAAAAGCAGAAACCTATGTGTTAATTCTCTGTAGTTATTATACTTTTCCCTTACTACAAAAGAGAGCTAGATGACACCATCTAAAACAAAATAAGGTTGTGAGGAAGTTCTACCAATAAATTGCCAGTGGTTCACATTTTTGTAAGAGAGAAGTAAAGTGGTATTGTGAATGTTGGTAACTTGCCAAAGTCCTATTAAGTGCTCTGCATGGACTACTACGTTGTGCCTTCCTGTAGCAGTCCAAATGCTGACTTGGTGATACATGATCTTGGAGAACAACTCTCCCCCATAGTTAGCCTGCATGGGATCACTCTGCTAAGCCAGAATGGTAGTGTTCCTGCCACACTCCCCATGTCTCTAAGAAAAATGTTTTATTTGCTCTTCAGGACCATCTTCATTACAGCTCAAAAGTTAAACTCTCAGGGATGTGATTGGTCCGCATCACTGCCACCAGATGAGCACCTGGCAAGCCCAAACCCAACACCTAAGTAATGTCCTTACATCTGCCATAAAACTCATGGGTAATTTCACCCTGCATGCTCACAGGAATGATTAAACACATCCCTTCAACAAAAGACCACCTTGCAGAGCAAATTTTGACCGGGATCCAAACATGCAGAAAATTGAGCCAACTTAGTATGTGGAGACTCCTGGCAGAGCCTCATGAGCAGAAAGTATGTTTGAGCAGCTTGTTGTGCTGATCAGATTTCAGACTGGTCCTGGCACCTGGAAGGATAGGAGAACAGTCTCTTTTCAATAAACCCTGGGTCACCTGTCCCAGAGGGTTGACTCTGTGATATCATTCCTACTATACAAGAGTCTTCCCTGAGACGACCAGTTAAAGTATTTTATATCATATTGGATCTGCTTCATTGTGAACACGAAAGAGAGTCAAGCTATATCATTGAGGAGATGGTTGCAAAATCTTTTGTGACCAGATTGTTCGGGATCTGCTCGGATTCTTCTATCTACCTCACACCAGAGAATTCATTCAGATATTGTTCTTATTTTGCTAAAACTTTTTGTGCTAGTCTTACTATGCCACCAGTCTTGACTTCCATTACCCCAGTACAACCTGCAGGTTTTTTCAGCCAGTAGCTAGCAGGGTGCCCAGTCAGCTTTTGTAGCTGTCCCGTCATTACAAAAGGTGGCTGGAGATGACACTTCTCTGACTTTCTAGTGTCCAATACCACCAAATATTCAGAAGAAAGGCAATGTGTCCTTTCTAACCTCTAAAAACTCACAAAATGTGATATGCCTAGTCACAATATGAGATCCCCACAGAAGCCACAAAAGTGTAAATGAAAGATTAAGGAGGGGGAAATTTAAGGGTACCTAGTGACATACGAAAGTGTACAACATCAGGCTGTAGTCTTGCCCTGACATATACATAAAAACAGCAGAGTCCTTACGAAGAATACTGCTCAGTTCAGTACCTTGTCTGTTTAGAATACGTTCACAACTATTGTATACACTGTCAGTAATTTTCCTCTGTGTTTACAGTACCGGCAATTCAGGATTAATATTTTTTTGAGTCTGAGAACTGTTACTCAAGGTCTATAAAGGGAAAACTTCAGGCTGAAGTTTTGGACTAGCAAGAGAGTTCACCACAAGGACAATACTGTTTTCCAAAATAAATCACAGAATCAAAAAATGGTTATATTTTTCTGCACTGTATGGGGTGCAGGAGTAGAGAGAGAGTGTTGGGCTCTTTAAGTATGTCAGTAAGTAAGGCCTGATAAAAAATGGCGTATCAGTCCTACTTCAGACCCTGTGAAAGTTATGGAATTAATCCTCCTGGGGACTATCACAAGTCAGATAAAGGAAAGTCTGATGTTTGGGAAAAGCCAGCATGGACTAACCAAGGGCAAATTGTGCCTTACAAACCTAATTACTTTCCACAGCAAAGTAACATTCTTGGTTGATGTGATGTGGCATGAGTGTTGGACACTGTCTACCTGGATTTCTCCAAAGATTTCAATACCGTTTCCCACAGCTTCCTCCTGGACAAACTGGTGCCTGGGGGTCTAGAGAATTGGTCTGTGCAGTGGGTGAGGAACTGGCTAAGAGGAAGCAGCCAGAGAATGGTGCTAAACAGCTCCTTTTCAAGACAGCAAGCTGTCACAGGTGGGGTCCCCCAGGGATCACTCTTGTGCTGAGACTGTCAATAACTTCATATGTAATCTGGAAGATGGGATCCAGTGTGTCCTGATGAAGTTAGCAAATGATACCAAAGTGAGTGGGGAAATGGACACTTCAAAAGGAAAGAAACCCAAAAGGAGGACCTGGATAGGCTGGAGGAGTGGGCTAAAAAGAGTAGGGTCCTGTACTTGGGGAGACATAATCCAGGCGTGCAGCCCATACTGGGATCTACCTGGCTGTGGAGCAGCTCTTTGGAAAGGAACTTGAGGTCTGGGGACAAGATCAACATGAGTGAGCGGTGTGCTAGTCTGGCAAAGAAAACCAACAGGGCAGCAGGGGCACCATCAGCAGAGATAAAGCCACTATCCTACTCTACTCAATGCTTTTCAGGACACACTCAGAATACTGTGTTCAGTTTTGTTGCCTGCTACAGAAAAAGGGATGTGGACAGCCTTGAGACAGTCCAGAAAAAGATGATCCAAGGGCTGGGAAGGCTGCCATAAGAGGAAGGTCTGAGAGAACTGGGTTTAGTCAGCCTTGAGAAGAGAGAGGGAGACCTTATCACAATGTTGCAGTATTTAAAGAGTGGCTACAAAGCCTTTTTAAAAGGAGTCACATAGAAAAGAGATGTGACAGTGGGTATAATTTACTCATGGGATGATTCCAGTTGGACACAAGAGGAATATTTTTCACGATAAAAACAATCATCCATTGGAATTATCTTCCCAGGGAAGTAACAGATATCCCAACATCAGATACTTTTAAGATTCAGCTGGACAGGTGCTGGGTCTTGTCTAGAATGTGCTTTTGCCAGAAAAAGTTTGATCAGACAATCCTTGAGGTCCCTTCCAACATGGTATTCTATGATTTTATGATATTTAAATAGATAATTTTTAAAAGTAGGATAAAAATTAGACTATAGATGAAAGTAAATCTTATGTCCCTTCAAATGCCAGGAATCTCTCCGTGGATGGATTCTGCATGGCATACCATGGGAAAATCCGCTTGGTGTCCATTTGATGCTTTATGAAATCAAGGTGGCACCCAGGAAGAGCCCTGTTCCATCTCTCCTCCCACAGCCCCTCCCACATCCATGCACATGCCTAGACAACAGTTCCTACGGAATAACTGTGACACTTGGAAGTTGTGCCCTACTGTAATGATTTCCCTATGCTGGAAGGCCATTTTCACTGACACACTCAACACACAGTCAGAAGCTGCTGTTTGCAGCAGAACAGAAATGCCTGAAACCAATTTGAGAGACTTTATTTCCTGGGCCTGCAGAAGCTGGAACCTCTCTGTGTCAATTTCAGAGTGATAACCCTGTTTTTATCATCCCAGTTATCCATCACACAAATGGAGAGGTCTTAGGTGAAGTATCTAAGGTTACCCATGCCTCAGTCTGTTGAGGAACCTTTCTTCTATAAACACTAAAACAGATCATGACGGACCTAGCAGGATATGGGGACTAATTGCTGAAAGAATCCATATTTTAAGGTGGGGGAAGTTTTGCGAAGATTTTATTAATATTTGAAAAATGCAATTTCTCCCTGCCTAATGCTTCAGTACTGTCTCTCCTCACATGCTTTCCAGTTAGAGCAAAGCAGTGAAATGCACAAAGCCATAAGCTAACATTTTTAGTTAAATTTCTCCACCTTTCCTTTCCTAATTATTTTCCATTTAAGAATTCATTCAAAAGACTTTAAAAGTTGGTTATAATAAGATGAAGGCTGCAGCAGTAACAGACTGTCTCTGAGTTTTTGAGAGATGCAACAAATTGTTTTTAAAAGAAAATAAAAACAATGTTGTGAAAGTTCCAACATCTGGAAAAGGATTTCTGTTGCTAGCTGCCATGAATAGTCTCTAATTATACAAAGAATCTTCACACTGAAAAACAGAGGTTTTCAGCACAGGCTGGTGGGCTGCAATCAAATGCACACAGTGAATTTCAGCTCCAAGAAGTTAAAGATGCATTGAAAAGTCAAAATGAAGTGTACAATTGGAAACATTTATCAGTGATTCTGTTCCAGCATGAGACAAGCAATTGTCTGAAATCACTGGAAGCTGTTCTGTTGGCTATTCAAAATATAGACTGAAGGGCTGATTGAGCTTGCATATAATTTTTTTAACAAATTAAGCTTTCTGACTTCAAACCAATGGGAATGCATGCTGCATGATTGAGAGGAATTTTGACTAAATGTGTCCAAATTCTGCTATTATATCTTCACATAGTCCAGATTTTGAACAGGTCAAACTTAATTTCCCGTGCTAAGCAGATGACAACTGCAGGGCCTGGGGCCATTCTTCTTGTTCTTTTTCATAACCAAACATGAAACAGAAAAATGAAGCAAGAAATTTGGACCCAGATCCCCATGGCCTTTCAAAGCTTTTGTCAGCAGGAAGACTCCAACCACATTCTCCCATGTATTTTCCAAAAGTGTCATCAAGACAATTACATTGTCTTTTGCCACTTGAATATACAATTCCCTGATGTTTTTACCTACTTCATGTGTACTTTTTTTCTTGTTATAAAGATCTGTTACATGATGAATAAGTGCAATACTATTGCATTTCTTCTGTCAATAGAAAACATCAATCTAAACACAGTTCCTTCATAAAAAATCACCTTTTAAGATTAAAAAGTAGTGTCTTGTAATTAATAAAGAAGTTTTCATGTAAGAGGAAGATGGAGATAGTATTTGGAACACCATCAACTGAGTGTATATCTATCTCTTAACTGAGGTATATCCTACAATTTTGCCTGAATACCAAAAAGCAATGGATATACAGGAATGGAGGTTACTCAATATTGTTCATCATTTAATGGAGAAATGGGTATACTGATCGCCAAAGATTATTATCTAAAAGATGATTCAATTTCTGCATTTTTAAAACATGAAAGAATGAGGGTTACCTATGCTGTCAGAAAACTTTCACTTCTACCCAGCCAGCTAACAGAAAGGCCTCCTACTATGCAAATTTTCAGCTGTGATGAGTTGTTTGAGATAAGTGAATTGAAACAGAAGATAGCCTACAGAGTCTGAAGAGGCTCTTGGGAAGCTATCCCTTAACCAGAAATTCTTTCCTTCACTCTTACCCTGCCCAGGTGCAGCTGAGCCCATCTTCTGGCTATGCAGGGCTAAGGTATCCTGACAGAGGAGTCCTTAGCAGGTGTCTGTGTCCCAGTTCGGCACCAAAGTCACCTATCACTCTTCCCCAAAGCCTTGCAAGTTCTCCTTCTCCTAGAAGGGCAGGTAGAACACAGCCTTTATAAAAGCACCATGAAAAGCCAAATGATAAATAGATGTCCTTTCAGTCTGAAATTAAAACCTATGTCAATTATAATGGCAGAAATTTATGTTTTAAATTGGACTCAAATTGCTTTCAGAAAAAGACATCTGAAAGCATCATGAGCAGATTGAAGTTTCCAAAAACATAGCAGCTGCCAGGATCAGTAGTCTCTGGAGTGCTGCAGAGAACAAAAGAACCTCTTCCATTGAATTTTACCTGCAGAAAGCCACTGAAGCCTGGAGTGGCTGGATGTGTGGAAAGCACATATTTTTAAATGAGCTTTAGTACCTGAGTAGGTCAAAATATAAACAACAAAAAAGGCTTGGTATTTCAAAGAATATAGAAATCTACCATTCATTCTACAATTGAATGTAGCCTAAATTACAAAGCTGCAGATTTTTGCCCTGACAGCATTCAACACTACAAGTGCTTAATCAGTCTCCCTAACAATAGGACAATGCTGAGAGCCACTTTGCTTGCTTGACGGATTATGTTGTTAGCATTATCAATACCTGTAATGACACAACAAATTTCCATAGACAAATTTTGGTGCAAAAGCAATTTCTCTCATTTTCACCTTAAGAAAACCTGCATAGTAATTATCTTCACAGCATTTCATCTGGCAAAGTAATACAGCACATAAAATAAAATATTCATTAATAATAGATTATGAAAACTGCAGTTAAACTATGATCAGATAATGTAATAGCTAACAGCTATAAGAATACATAGGACTATAAGAATATACAGGGCATGGTTCTTCACAAGGACAAAATATTTCAGTCTAATAGTGTTTGAGGGATTTTGTAAAGAATAACTAGTAACACTGCAAAGAATCCACTACAAAAAGGATTGCCATGGGTGCTGTGAGCACATTTTACAAAATTTTGACCCATAGTACAGAATACTTCTAAGAATTAGATCATTGATAATTTCTCCAAACCCAAGTAATATATTTCTTCTAAAGATTTCAAGGATGAGTTAATTATTTCTTCTCAGTGATGACTCAAACTACAAGGAAACAAAATTGCATTATATATAATAAAACTTGATAGCACGTGGTGATATAAGGTGGAATACAGAATGAAATCACTGATAACTCTGCGTTGAATCAAGCCTTTTGTTTCCATGTTAAAGCTTTACTCTCATTCTTTTACATTGTCCTTCCACAGTCCCCTTAATTTCAATTTGTTGTTCATTAATGGGAAACAAAACACTTTTGACTGTGATGTGGCCCATTTCTTTCCTCTCTCTTCTTTCTTTGCATGCATCAAAATTTGCTAAGTAATTTTTCTACCAAAAAGAGAACTTAAAGCTCAGTGGAGCTCTGGTCTAATGCTTCAGCTTTCATATGTTAAGCATTTGCAAAACCTCTTAGGCAGAAAAGAAAACAAAGGCAACCGAAATATTTTTTCTCAAGCTGGTTTTTTTTTTCACTGTATAGTTCACCTTTCATAATTATTCTACCCATGCAGCCTGACTTCTGCTGGAAAATAAACCAGAAACAGAGAATCCATGTGTCCTTTCTGAAAAGAAGTATTAAAAACAAGCACATTAAAACTCCAGAATGCAGAAATACATTTTGATAAGAAGGATAAAAATGCACTTTTAAAAATGTTACCTCTTTCTTCCCAAGTGCTCAGAGTTTCCAAGGCATGAGTCTGAATATGAGGTCAAGCTATCTTTGAAGCTTTGGTGTATTAGACTCTATGTTCCAGATTCTGGCCTTTCCACAAATAGAATGGTTAGGATTCTCTGTGGCCTTAATTACAGACCCTTGATTCAGGTGTCCATAAGCACCCCTGCTGCCTACATTCCCCTTGGTAGTCCATGGAAATAGCCAATAGAATCAAAATGGCCTACAGAGGTACTGACCTTACCAGCCACAGGGGCATCAATACCATTGCCCATGCCAACAGATCCTTCCTTCCGTGTCCAAAATCTGCACAGACTGACAGTATTATACAAGATATATAAGAGAGACAAGAAGTTTAATGGTAGCCTGTATATCCACTTTTGGATGAGGTTAATTGTCTCTTCAGCCTCCCTAAACTAGGAGCAGGATCCAGCTACTAACACCACGGTGTGTCCAAGATGCCACAGGACATCCGGGATACTTGCACAGGATGTGGTGTAGGATTCATAAGGGATCTTTACCTCCTGCAGAGGCTTCTCCAGCCCAGGCAGTAAATCTCACACAATTAAGTAGCACAGTTGCTGTAACAAGGTAGCTGAATCCCACACCAGAATCTCCACATAGAAGGACTTTAGATAACTGGACGGCTTGCAGACAACTAAAATGGGGGGGTGGGGGGAGGGGGGAGGTTTGAATTAAATCCCAACATGAAAGTCTGCATGGGAACCCAACTTCCCCAAGTTTCAGACAAGCTCAAAAGGTTCTAATTCACACCATACATTTGTTGCCAGAGCCCCAAATAAGCAGCTAAAATGCTCATACTGAATAAACTTAAACTTCAAATCACAAACTTCTCTCTTGTCTTCATGCCAACTGTGTATCCTATCAAAGAGAATCATCTCTGTCCCCATCTGTGACTCTAGTGTTTCTCAACTAGTGATGCATGAAACCTTTTCCTTTATTTTACTCTGAAAAAATAAGTGATGTTAATCTCATTAGAACCAAACACACCCTTTTTTTTCCTAGTTGTTTCAAAACTTCCAGTTGCAAAAAGGTAAAAAATAATTTCTACAATCATACAGTAAAAAATAGATTTGGCTTACTGACACCAAAACTTCTGTAACTGGTATTGAAAGGACAAAGTCTATTCAAATCCTTCTTCAGACAGAAATTTCAGCTGCAAGGGCAGAGAGTATTATATACAGGCATTTCGAATTGCTGCATGTGATCATCGTAATCATATTTCTCCTTAGATCCTGTAAATTGAATGAAAAAAATTGACAAAATTCACTAAAGGAAACACAAATATGTACTTGTTCTTTGGTCTTTCTAGGAACTCACATAATCTTTCACCACATACACAGTTCAGTTACTCTTTCAAATATAAAATAAAAAACACTAAAAATTAGTATTGTCTAGTAAGAGCCACTTTTAATAGCAGAAGAACAGTAGACCTTTAATAGTACACACAATATACAAAGGTTTTGAATAGCAAAGGAGAGCTAAGTTCCCCTCTGGGAATATGGGATTAATGTAGATAACCTGTTTCATCATTATATTGACAATAAACTAGAATCTTTATTATCAGAAACTATCTACCGTCTTTTAAAGGCTGTAAGTATCCAGGACATCCATAATTTTCAAAAGAAAATTAAAGTTTTATAATAATAGCTGAATAGAGGCATAGTTTACATTTTTAATATATCTACCACCTTTTCTAAATTACCATCAGATCACCATTCCATGAAAAAAGAAATCCCTTTTTAAAAGCAAATAGTTAAAGTAGAATGAAATTTCTTTGAACTAGGCTGCCAGCTGTAACTTGATGATTTTACAGCTCACTACCAAAAGAAAGTTTCTGCTACACTGGTGAAGGATTCCCAGAGGTATTCAATTGATCTTCCTATCATCTAAACCCAGTACAACAGTACAAATCAACAGCAGAGCAATGAAGAGTCCAGGCAATGGGAAGCATTAGGTTTCTAAGCTTTAACCAACTCTTGAATTCCATCCAGTAGAAGATAGAGCTGCACAGAAGTGAACTTCACTCACAGAGCAAGTAGCATCATTTTTCTCTAGGAAAGAATAGCAGGATGGATTTACTCCAAAGGGAGATAATCTCAACAGTTCTGCTCACTGATAGGTAACATGAGAATTAGGGCAATCCTCCTAGCCAGGAAGCACAGAGATAGTTGACCCTGGCAACTCTTGCTAGAAATTAGCAACAGGACTCAAATGAGAATTTCTAATTGCTGAGAGATCATAATTCACACTTAGATTTGACCAAGATACTGCAGACTTTAATAATGAAATCAACAACAACAAAAAAACAACAACAACAAAAATCCTGAAACAGAAACAAAAAAGAAACCACTGAGATTTATTTCTTTATTAATATGTTGTCTTACCTTCTTGGCTGGATTCTTCTTCTTCATCCCCAAAATTAACTGCCATGTTAATTACATTAAAAGCAAAAGATCTAACAGATTGTTAATGAAAAGAGAACAGAATAAAAGGCCATTGCATAGCCA
The DNA here is from genome assembly GCA_013400975.1 of Atrichornis clamosus. NCBI lineage: Eukaryota > Metazoa > Chordata > Aves > Passeriformes > Menuridae > Atrichornis > Atrichornis clamosus. Next base: position 20,497 of record WBMZ01009853.1, read on the forward strand.
AGACAGGCAATCTATTTAGCAGCAAGAGGTGATTCTACTAAGTGCAAAGATAACATTTATTCAGTCTAAAGACAGCTTTCATTTCTTTTCAAACTCCCAAAATTAAATCATTCACTGTTTGAACAAAACAGCTGAACAAGAGATTCCCAGCCTCAAAACATGATGAACTAACTAGGAAAGATCTAACATTTTAAACTGCCAACTACACAAGGGTGTCTGGTGACATTTCTAAGTGTCTGTGATACTTTACACACAGTTGTTTGGTGGTCTTTTTGTAGGTTTTTAAACTTCCAGTCTAAAAGACAGCAAATTTTCTATGAGCTTTACATAAAGAAAATCACATTCATAACTTGTATGAGGGTCTTGGGATTCAGTGTTTCCAGGTATTCTTCCTCTCCCAGAATCAGGTCACCTACCTCAGTACTTAGATACACTTTCAGGTGCCCTTCTCTATACTTTCTAATAACACCAATTTTATTCTTCTCTATTAAGTAACACAGTCTATAAATATTTAACTCTATTAAATCCATTTTAATCTCAGCTTGAAAGACATCACCCCTTGTCACTTTCACCTGTGCACTCTCTCTTTTTTTACATATATATGAATTTATGTAATTATTTCTCCTGAGAAAAGAACAGTTGGCCTTCAACTCTTTGGCTGTCTTGAAAATGTATTTGCATACTTCATAACAACATAATGTAGGGGGGTTTAGCACATAAGTACATAAGGTCTTTCAATTCTACTACTAAACGCTGAACAAAAGATGATGGTGTTTCAGCTTATCAAATATCTTTCAAAAATATCACAGTATACAAATAACCTGTTGTTGCGGATCTACGTCATTGGAAGGGCTGTGTTCTGTGCAGATGGAGAGACCAAACCAAACAAGCTAAAGCTGACTTCTTCAAAGCTGAGTGACTAAACACTCATCCCTGGGCCTCTGTGTGCCCAGTGTGCAGCACAGAAACAAAAGAAGCCCACTGTGCAAGAATATGAACAGCCACAGGCACAAACATAATGCCTATTTCTGTTCTATTAATAAATTGTCTCCTTATGCACTTGAGACCAGATTTCTTCCTTGGTCAAAGGCAAGGCAGGAGAATAGCAACAATTTTGGATTGCTTACCACCTATATGCAAACACACAGAAAATCAACACAGGTATTTACTGGGATACAGAACATTGCCTCGGCTGAGCAGATGCAGACACTCATTTAACACTTCGTGCAGGTTGCAGTGCTATCAGGATTCTGGGACAGAAGGTGCTGCCCAGCCCTGCATAGAAATAGGTGCATTCTGGGCAGGCACTGGCTAGCCAAGCCATAAGCGTTTGACAGAAACACGATTTGGAGCAATTTGGGGTTCTCTTTGGCGGTGGACAGCACTGGACCTTCTCAATACATTTTTCTCACCAGTTCTGCAATACGTAGAGCTGATCACATCCACAGCCTGATGTCTATAGGCATTTTCAATACTGAGCTCATACTGGAAACATTCCTGCTTACTCCATATTCAATGCCACTTAGTGGAGGTGTGACTGGATGGATGGGACCTTTCTACCTTAAGTATCCTAAGGGTAGTCCAGCAAAAATGTGCAAGCTGAAATAAGTGGGCATGCCCCAAATGGTTTACCATTCAGGTGTCCATGTGATGGTGTGAGACTAGTCTGAGTTATTGAGCACCTTTTAAAATAAATGGGTCTACCCACACCTGGACTTGCTGTGAAAAGGACAGGATCTTTTCATGTAGAATGTTTAACCAGATGTAATACTGATCCTGTAACAAACTGTAACAGAGTAGACTGTGCTTGCCCACACTCTTCAAACTTGCATTTTGGGGCATGGTCAGATGAGCAGATGCCAGGGACAGTTACTACTGACTAGGAGGTTTCCAGTCATAGATTTGAATTCTTTAGGAAAGGGCAGCCTCTTTTTTATCTTTTAACATTTCCCCATATGTGATTAAGATATTGGTAATAACATGCTCCAAAACTTAACTGAAATCCTTGGAAGACCTTATATTAACCAGGAATGCATTACCAGAATTGATATGTTGATTATCAGTAATTCTGCAGGCTTCCTGAAACAGTGTGCTCTGAGCTCCCTGCCAGCTCAATGCAACAGGAATGACATCATCCCTGGGGAACTGGAAAACACTATAAAATGCCACTGCTGAAGATCTGTTCAATCCATTTTTAAAATCCTCAAAGGCATGCTTGTGCAATTTATCCCAGATGGCCACAAAGTCTCTTTCATGTAGTTCATAAAGAACTTGTCCTTCTGAGGAAACAGAAGGTCGGAATTTGCTACACAATATTATCTTATCAAGGATTCACAGAAATTCGGATGTACTAGTGAACAGCAGCACTTCATCTATATGTTTTGTCTCGTCTCTGCTTTCACACTTATCAATCACATGTCCTAACTACCATGACAAGGTTTCTGACAACACTTGTTTAGCTGTCTTTAAATTTAGACTTGTAGCTGTGTTTATTTCAAAGGGGTTTTTTAACATTGCATCCCATTATTTTTATCTCCTGTGTTTGTAAAATATAAACAGCATTAGTACTAAATTTCAGTCCTATCAGAATTTCAAAAGTCTCATACATTTCTTGTTGGACAGCTTACTCCTGTTCTTGTGATGATGAATGGAAAAAAGCAAAGGAATCACTGGATAAAACTGCTTACTTTGATCTGATCAGGACAGGGTAAACTTTGGAAAAATATGCCACCTGTGTCTACTCAGGAACTTTGGTCTATCTAATGTCAACCTACCCACCTGTCATCCAGCGGATATCTCTTCCTCTAAGGTGAAAGCACAACTTGCTTTCTTTCTTTGTTTTTATTGAATGCTACCACACTATAAGCAAACACTGATTTGTCAGGTTGTTCATTTTATACCATGCTTGGTCTTCATCTCAATATAGTTTTCCTTGCTTTTGAAAATCTTTGACTGTGACCTCCTTAGCACAGTTTTCCTTCTTCCAAAATAATCCGTGTTAGTTGTATTTGAAAATGGCATTTTTGATTGCCATCATCTTATCCTCTTGCATTTTGTGAGGTTTCACTTCTGTAGCCCTCCTCTTCCGTCTTTGCTAATAGTTTTCATACAAGCCTAAACTTCCTTGTAGGACAGAGGACGTGGAGCAGATTTCCAGATAACTCCTTCTGATGAGTCTTTCATCTGAGTTATTTGCCTTTCTATTGCTTCTACACTCTTCTAGGTAAGCATTATTAGGATTTTTTTTTCTTTCCTGGTGTCTGAAGAAGCCAGGTGTGCATCCAACACATATCATGTTTCAGGTTTATGTGTCCTTAGAAACACACATAAATAATCTGCTGATTAGCCACTTACAGACCTTGTCAGCCAATTCCAGGAATAAGACTGCCTGTACTAACAGGGTTAAAGCCATAAAAACAATGTCATTAAAACAGTTTGGGAGAAAACAAAGGTGTGTGATTTCACCAAAAAAATCCTCGCTGGTACTCCCAGTTTTTACTCTCCAGTATTGACTCTAATGTAATTTTATTCTTCCATCTGTCTGTATGTACCGTGTGTGAAGCTGGGGAGAACTTACACTGCCCAAGTCAGTGTTGCAATAGCCAGATTCATCTGTTGGTGAGAAACCACTAACATTTTCACCTCTCTAAAGCTGCCTAAGACGAGACTTTCTTCCTTTATCCATGCTTCAGGAGCCCTTATGGAATATGAGGTTGTATTCTTAAATTCCAACACTAAAAATACTTTTTATTCTACCTCATAAGACAGCAAACATAAAAAGACTATTTGAAGTATATGGAGATTTCCATGTTGTCAGCAAAGTTAAGCTAAACATTTATTTTATAAAGTCCTTACTTCAGTTAAAACAGCATCATAAAATTTTTGAGGTTTAACACAGAAGACAAAACATGACCCCGTTCATTTGATAATAAAAGCACAATATACAGAAGTAAAATGACCACTATATAGGATGCATTTATCCATCACTGTTCATTTAATAAGGCTTGATCAATTTTCCTGGCTATAAATGGGACTTATTAGTCCTCTGTTATGCACAAATGTTATAATTGGGAGGATAATATATTGCAAACCTCAGTATCTCTGTGTTCCCTTGAAGACATCCCAGGGAAACGAATTATTTTTATTTCAGCCTCTCATTTCACTCTGCACTTTTCATTGCTATGAGGGCCTTGTAATGATCACAAAATGCTTACCCAGGCAAAAGAAAACTAAAAGTCATCTAAGGTACCCAGATGTCTACTATAGTACCCTTGAAAATGTGTGTTATTCTTTTCAGTATTTAGTCGGCTTAATGAAATATGACTGTGTAACTCTTTTTTTTCTTTCATCCAAACTCACACTACAATTAGAGACAAAAAAGTGACATATTTTCAGGCACAGAAGCAAGATATTCCTCTTTCTCTAGTTAATCAAAGTCAGTTTAATGTCTGTTTTTAAGCCAGAATCTGTGGCAAAATTTGTCATATGCTTCATTACATACACCTGTCATTTGTATTTAATCTCAAAATGGGAACTAGTTTACAAATTCCAATTTTTGCTTTTTTACCAAATATTGATTTCTGATTTCCTAATGCTGTTGAGAAAAAGTTGTGTTTTACATTTTCACATTTTTGCCAGGCTTTTCTTGTTCAAATCCTTCCATAAATTTGTTTTCTACCTGCATATTTTATTGTGGATTTGGGGGTTTTTTTAAATTTAAACACTTTAAAATATTGTCCCTTATGCACTCTAATCAATGGACACCATTATATATTTCTAAACTCTGAAATAGTGTGTTTTCTTATGACTACAAGCTTGCATCAGGAGTAAATAACATAAAACTGAAGAAACCTGTGATATACAAATTAGGTCATAAAAGCAATGACAAAGAAGCAATCTAATTCACACATACACACAAAAAAATTGCTTAAAGTATAACCAACCAATCATCCTCTGACCCTTTAAGCAGACCTGTTAGCAGAGAGGTTAATGAGTGTGAGTTCTTTAGGTATGTACTGTTTCCAGATTTGTTATTATATAGCCATAGGAACAATTCACAGACAAGCAATACCTGAGATGTTATTAGAGTTGTTAGACTAAATTGCTTCCAATCCTTGTCAAAGGCAATTCAACACATGCTCAACACAAAAATAGGTACTGGAGACTAATATTGTCATAAAAATAATCTCCATGTCCAAACAAATGACTTATGAACATGCTGCAAAACTTGTTTTTTTGAGTTATCCCAGTGTAGAAAAGATACATTAAGCCATTAAATATTGCACAAGAAATGTTTATAAAGACAAAAGGAGAGGCCAAAACTTCAGTGTCCAAACTATTTCTTCACAAAGATGTCAACATTTGCATAAAGAATAACTCCCTTATATGACATCCATGAACATTCATTTCAATAAAAATGTTATCTGTACTGGTTTTAGTGTTGATAATTTCAGAAACAAAATCTTAAAGTCGCAAATAATATAAGCGTAATAAAATGTTCTTCTTACTAACTTATGTATGTGGCAGAAAGGAGAGATGTTGAAGTGAAGACAGAACAAAGAAAGGAGACAGCAGCAAGTAAGCATTCTGAACAAATCAGCCATTAAAACCACTACTGAAAATGCTGTTGTTTTGTTTTCCCTCCAGCATAAAATTTCACTCCTGAAGTATGCTGTCTTCTAGGTAGCACAATTTCTACAACCCATACACAATAATTTGCTTGGCAGTCTCAATTTAGTGATCCATTAAAGACTTATCTTTAGGCTCCAGTTCCCTGAACCTATCAATCAGAGGTAAAGCAATAAAAGCTTGCTGAGGGCAGAAGCTTTGGGGCTCATTTTCAGAACAGCTGAGCACCCTCAACTATCAAAGTCATAGCTACAGGTTCCCAGCACAATAAAAATAAAAACAACTCTACTACCCACATTCTGTCTGTTGGTGTCCTTCACCTGCATTGTCACTGAGCAGTGAAAGTCTGCTTTGGTGTCTTTCCCAGTAAGTCAGCCCTCAAATTTCCATGAGTTATATGCGTGCCAGTATGTTAGGATAGAATCAGTCATTAAGCAGTGGTAACATATTCTGTTTGGTCACAGTAAAGGACTTTCTAAAACTAAAGTAGACAAGGAAAGAGCTAGGAGAAGACAATAAAGATGTTCTATCATGAAAAGGAGCATTATGGAGAAGCTGAACACTTTCTATTGCCACTGAACCAACATCCTTCTAGGGGGAATAGTTGTCAATGATCCATGAAGAAACTCTTCAACAGCATTGTAACTGTGGGGGTTTACTGTAGGGTCTGAATTTTCATTAGGGAGAGTTAGAATGACGGTATTTGCATTTGCATTTCAAATATGTCTTTCTCTTCCCCATAGATTTAGAACTGTTTATACCAAGGATTATGACTTAAACCAGTTTGGACATATGAATCATGCCTGAAATCCAGATCCAGAATTAAGAACTGCTGTTCAGAGTTGGAAAATGAATGAATTTAGTAATTTAATTCATACTACATGCATGGTTCCAGATCACCCCAGGTAGGAACTTACCAAGCTGATTGCGTTTCACCAAGCTACCAGGTGCTACACTGAGCCTGAAGACCTGTTCTGTTCAAGCAGCAAACTTTTCTGAACAAGAACCTGGGACATGATTGCCAAGACTCCTGAGATGCACACAAGAAAGTGTTGCCAACTCCACCATTGTTGCTATTTTTCTCCTGATAATAGTATTTCTCTTCAAGCTCCTGTTCATGAAATGAATGTTTCAGTTACCATTACAAAAATCCCCCATATTTCTAGCTCTTTCTGTTGCAAAGGAAAGTTGGAAAATGAGACTTCAGAAGACCTGAACATTTTATAAACCCCAAAACAGATATTGTTATTAATTGGGGTGTTTTATTTGGATTTTTTAAACGTACTAAAAATTAATCCAGGGAATCTGATTCCCTGTTTGTTTATGCACAAGAATGGTAATGATAAGAGATACACAGAGGGTCCCTCATGCAAGAGAATGGGACACCAGGAGAGATGCAGAAGATATTTTTGTCTTTGCAAGAATAGCTCTAAACTAGTCAGTATATATTGTCACTGGAGAGACAGCTGCTCTGATTTGCCTTCTTTACGTTTTATTTTCCTTTCAGAGCAGAAAAGAAAGCATGCCTGGTAGGCCTGTATGAACTGCACAGCTTTTATCATATATGTGAGCAGTACAGCCCTAGATGGAGACTAGCTGGAAGACAGCTAACACATGGGGAGAGGGTTGCAAAGGCACAGAAAGTCACAATCAATCTTTTACCAACCAGCAGAACTATAAAGACACCCAACTTAAACATAAGAAATTGTTTGGTCTCTTAGATACCAAATGCCAGGATAATAAGAAGAGGGAAATGAAAATTCTTGTGGATAAACTGAAATGGGATTTAATTGGCAACACTAAAACTAAAAAAGAATAATTCTTATGATTGGAACAGCGAAATAACTGGAGTAGGTCTCAGGAAAAAAAAGTGTCAGTGGGTGATATGGTATGCCACATGAAAGAGAAAGCATTTCTTGTTGAGTATATGAGGACTCTGGGTAGCGTGTTCTGCACATACCAGTGGACAAATCCAGGTGTTAATGAAGGTCAGGAGAGTCTAGTACAGACCACTAAAACAGCCTGGTGAAGATGATAAGCCCATAATGAAAAAAAGTAAAAGCTGTATACAGAGGAGTTTTGATTGGGCAGAAGACCACAATCAACCTGTGGCAAACAGGATTAGAGCTGCTGATGGGTACAGATGATAATGGCTCAGGAAAAACTTCAACACAGAACTTACACAAGTTGAGTTTGTTTGAGATGAATTGATCGATTAATAAATCAATGCTTGTGAAAGGGGCAGTTGCCTATTACTAGCTGTCAAAGTGAATTAAGACTACTTAGAGCCTCACTGTCTCTGTTGGAAGTTACACCAGCTGAACCCTGAAATTATTACAGAAGTTCACCAGCTGGTTTCAACAGTCATCATGAGTACATCAATTTTTTTGTAAATCAAAGCATTTGCTTATTTTGTTTTATCTTAACCCACTGTGGCAAAACATGGCTGTCTTTCTGGAACAGTCATTAAAGAAGAACCCTAAAGTCTGTACTATGTGCCCCAATGTGAGTTGTGCCTTTGTTAAATTTTTCATATCACATGGAGCATGTAGGTGGTGTGCGTGCCCCCACAGAAAACATTGGAAGACACAATTATAACAACCTCTATTTTAAAAATGTGGTTGCTTATAATGAAGCCAGAGGAAAAAGTTTAAAAAAAAAGAAAGACAGAGTACAAAACTCTCAGCATCAGAAAACACCTATGGATCTAGGGATGATCCTGGGACAGATACCTTGATCTGACAGATATGACAAACCTGTGACACATCCCAAAATCTGTATATGCTGTTAATGTCAATGTGAGGTGAACAGGGCTTGAATCTCACTCCATTGACCCCATATGTTCCTTCATTATACCAGCAGAAGAGCCTAAGAGAGGCAGCTGGGGCATGGTTCTGCATCATAAGACCAGGAGAACCTTTTCTAGCTCTGCCAAAGAATAACCTGAATATTGTTGCAGTAAAGAGGCTCTTTTACTAATCCAGAAAGCCCATGGTGTTGCACATTCACATACAATCACTAGGGTCATATTTTGTTGGGGTGGTCCCATAGATCTCACTGACTTGATTTATGCAGACTTAAAAGCCTCATTCTTAAGCAATACTTCTAAGAGATAATTACATGAACTAGATTTTTCCTGGGTATATATAGTTCTTTAATATTTGGGCTTAGCATTCCTTTTTTTTTCCCTTCTTCTTCTATTATACATACATATATACAAAATGGCCATGCAAACTGTGGAAGACAAACTTGCTTATCCTAAGCCATTTGGGGTTTTATTTTGCCAATTTGTATTCTTAACTACCACCTCCAGGCAGAAATTTGAGAAGAATGCTTTGTGTTTGGTTTATTTTGTCACAAGGTATATGTGGATTGAGTTTTTAAAACGTACTTACCTTTTTTCCATAATACCTTTTTCTTTAAAGTGCCCAAACTGGAGTTGCCCCATAAAAAGCAAAAGTATGTAAGCTAAAAGCCATCAGTAACAGGAAGAGACAGAGAAAAAAAAAATAAAAATCTGCCAGTTTCAAGGTTCTGGGGAGTGATGGAGAATTCACACAGCAAGTTACAGTCATTTACTCCTTCCTCTGCCATGAGTGTTCTCGACAAAGCTCCAAGAAGTATGTCAAGGTCACATTTACCCAATTCTAATGAACCAAAGCAAAAATCACAATTTGATACCCATCCACTGGGAATAAAAGTGTAATTTTTTTTAACAGTTAAGTAATTAAAAAGGCAAATGTGTTCCATATTGCAAGAGTGTTACTATATTTGATAAGGGGATGGTTCATGACCATGTGACACTACTAATATGACCAAAAATTATCTGGTCTCTTAAATTACTATATTTCCCTTAGCAGAATGTTAATTTCAGGCTAGTAATTTTAATTGCAGTAGTATCTGACTGCTTAAAGTCATCATTTCATGTATTTTTTAAGTTGCTCCACTTTGAATTTCTTTTCCTCCTACTCAGGGTTCTGTTTATTTTAATTGGGAGTTACTTATGCCAGATTGTGTACTGACTCCCCATGATTTTTTTTTAAATAAGCAATTTTTTTCAAACCCACCATACTGTGGAAAGAGTCTCTATAAACAACAGATAGAATTTAAAATCCAGTCTCCCTTGAATGGAGAGTCTCTCTCTTCAAGATGCAAAATGACCTAATGGTTTCATGGGCACTAAAGATTTTTACTTGATTCTGTCACCCTTTCTCATGTTGAATAAAAATGTCTTTTGTAAGCAGGACCACTGAAATCTGTGTAGGAGGCAAATAATCCACTGTACTTAAAATTGTCTATTTTCCACAAAGGTGAAAACATAACATGGCTACTTTATCCAATGTGGAAATACAGTAGGAGGCAATAATTACATAACTGCTCCTTTTCTATTAGTTTTGCTACAAAATTTAGAAAATAGCTTTACCTCTTTCCCATTAAAGATAACATTTGCATTATAACTTTTTCTTTCTCAAAAGTTTGTTTCCTTGGTAACTAAAAACTTTACTACAGACTTCAAAGAATGACCAGCAAAGCAACTAAATAGTTAACAAGGATGCTTAAACTAGGATCACCTACCATCAGCAGCCCCACAATGGTACCTAAGGTCTATAGTTTTTCTTAATCACATGTAGGTGCAGGTCAAGTTAAAATCCAGGGGGGATGGGTGACAAAGAGAGAGAACTGACAGGGAGTTGTAATTAGTGCTGAATGGGGAAACTTTGGTAGCAATTTCTCTAAGGTAAAATGTCTCCTGAATTCCTAGAAAAGCTGAACTGAAAGAGAAAAATATGCAGGAGCTTTTGCCAAAGAGGTTACTGTATCTCTTATTTATTGTTGTATAATGAGGTACTTACTTGGTACCCACCAGGTGTGTGATGCACGTACAGGAAACAGCAAAGGTGACAGCAATGTATCTTTCTAGCTGGTGAAATGTGACCTGCCATTTTGTACTCTTAACATTTTGACATCTCAGCTGAGTGTCGCCAGCTTTCCTGAGTAAAACAGACACCTGAAGGGTTGGCACCCACGGTAACCACCTCCTGCCTTGCTGCAGCATGCTCTAATGCCACTGAGCAACCCGCTTGAGGAATCACATCAAGGGGTTGCAACGGCCCCTTTAACTATGTCAGCATCTGCCGACAGAGATTTCCTCAGGATAAAAGATCTCACTTGAGAAAAGATGAATTAAAATCACTAAAGAGAGAAGTATGTAGGTAAATGATCATAAACTAATCTTGTATGTTTCACCAGGAGCAGTAATGACTGGAATGCTGAGTATGGTGTCTGTTCTCAGCCTCAGTTTCAATAGGCACGTAAAATGAGAACTCAAGTTAGAGTAAAAACGCGGAAAAAATCATTCTCTCAGATAACTTTTCATTGTGGCTGAATCCTCATGTCAGGAGCAAAGAGGATTTTTTTAACATTTTCTATTAAGTGTATTTGCATTTGGAATTATTTCCAAGACAAAATATATAAAAGCTGTTTAAAAATAATAACAGTTAAACCTCACAAAAGAGCACTGATATTCTTTGGTGCATGATTCTAATTCATAAAGGAAACTGATGATTTCACAGATTTTACTTAAATTTTACATGTGTTCAAATACTCTCAGTTTAATACATAAACTGAATAGCTCTCTACTTCCAGATAATTAAAGGAGTAATTCTGATACCAGCAACTGAAATAAGTAATGACAATCACAATATACCCTCTACCAGACATTGTAGCAGACAGATATACATTCTTAAGAATCAAGAAAAAGGTATATGTATTGTTTTTTCAAGGGGTTATTAGTATACATGTAGTGTTTCCAGTCAAATCATAGTGATTTGTCTTACTGTAGCACTTCTAAAGAAAAGGTACAAATGAAAAATTTTACTGGCACATAAGAGAACATATAATAAAGAATGCATACTGATTTTGTAAATTAGAAGGTACAGGTGAAATCAATTCTTGTCATGAATGGCAGGATCTGCAAGAACAGCTTTGGTTACAGTTTTGAGAGGTAGTGATAATGGCAAGATTTAGCTAACTGGAAAAGACAAAAAATAATCCCATAATCAGTTTACTGTTATTACCCATATAAGAAGTAAACAAATCTCCTCTTTAAGAACAAGTTTAAATTGAATACATTATGGATCTCATATTTGGAATTCTTCATTGATAAATGAAAGATTAAGCATATCCACAAAATGTGTTATTTTTATTAATTCAGATGTACTTACTAGATCTTGGTACTCTGATTTTATTTTAAGGAACTGAATAGCAGAAACTTACCACTACATCATGGGGATGTCACATAGTCCTGAAGGAACTAAAATAGTATACAGAACTGCAGAACAAGCTACCCAACACAACTTTTATAAAGCATATGAACAAGAATAAATTTGCTTTGCAATCCTATATCTGCATTAGCTACAATACCTCCTGTACTAGCTACCCACATTTTCCTATTTCAGTAGAAAAGGAAAGGTCTGATATTATTGCAAGGTCATGATTGTGAGGAACCTTTCTGTCTGTTTTCAGTTTTAACTGCTGTGAAAAATTATTATTGAACCAGTAGACAAAATATGGTACTGAATGATCAGACCTGAGGGCTCCATGAAGTCCAATCATGATTAAAATTAATACTTCTTGCAACAGATGGGGAACTCATGAAGAAACCCTTCATAGCCTTTGAATATCAGGCAGTCTGAAGCTTTTGAAGAGGCTCAGCTCAATTTTCCAGCTGGTTTGTTGCAAGGTAGGTCCTAGAATCTAAAGGAAGCACCTCTGGTATTTTGTCTACACAAAATTATATACAGGTCTTGGTTGTGTGCTTTCAGAGGCCTCTGATAAAGTGGTTACTCTTTATTAAAACCCTTGAGCATTGGTGGCTATTAGAAGCTGGTGAGTATTGCAGAGTAGTTATTGACCTCATTGTGATCCAGTAACAAGTCTCACAATATCTGGCTTCTTATACTGAGTTCTTCTGTAAGTGCATGCATTATTAATAGGCAGAAACTCTACAAAGTGCCATAGCATCTGAAGGCTGGAGTGTGCTGGCATCATCCATTCTTGATGACAGACAGGGAGAATTCCAACACCATATGCTTTCATCTGCAAAACGCCTACTTCTGAGTAAAAGTGCCCCATAAAATTAAAATTATCTTCCTGCAGAACTCAAAGTCATTTGCAAGTCTGCTTCTTTTAAACAAGCTCAGAAGTAAGATTAATGGAGTAATGAAATTAACTCTGCACCAAGCCAGTTTTATTTTCTGACTCTTCCAGCAGGTTCTGAATTTCCGTGACTCCTATACAAACATATATTCACAGGACTCAAGTCAAAACTGTTTATCATCTTCCCTATAGCAAACACAAGTTCTCTCTTGCTATAGCAGCATTGTTCTTTTTGTGACATCTGGAGATTAGACAAAGTCAAACATCATTTGAAAAAACAGGAATACAATGCTTAACTTCATTCATTTTTCACTGCTTCTTCAATTACTTATGTCATCTAGTTTGAAGAATTAAAACATCTCCTAAGAAATACCTCAGAATAGTGATGCTTTCATGTTGTATCACAAGGCTTTTCTATCAGCCTGATTCTTGTTCTAATTACCAAATGTACATGTTGCAGACAGACTGAGATGCTCCTCTATGTCTAGAAATGATACTACAGGTGAGACACAACTCACTTGAACTGTGCAGTCATGTGATCTTTTATCACTCCTCTGGTAATGAAGAATCAGTGGTAAATCAATTAAAAGTGTTAAAGCTATTGGCAGATTAACAAGTAAATACTGACTATGTGGCAAATTGAGTACCTCTTTTTGGTATTAAAGCAAGAATGGTTTAAGGGCAGTCTAACCAAGGATTGAAAACTACTACGGAGATAGCCAAGGACAAAGTCATTCAATGAGTGCAGCCCACAGGGATGTTAATTCTCACTGTTATAAGAAACCAGTAAGGGATGTACACCAAGAATGTGCTGCAGTTTTTTAGCTGAGGAATGAACTGTGCAAATGCAGACTTCTGAAATGTGAAATGTCTATATCTTTATAGATGTATATATGTTTCTTCCTGTATTTTTCATTGCAGGGATGGTATAACATCAATAACATAGATATGTTTATTTTTTATACTGGGTTTGGATGAGAAGTTCACTGTATCTGGGAAAAAAGCTATCAAAACTTATAATTCAAGATGTATTATCCAGGACATTTTGTAGCTTTCTGAAGGGGTCTAAACAGGACGGTATAGACCCAGGGATATATTGTTTTTTCTTTTCCCTGACTGACACAGAAGGTTTGCAGTGGGAAGAAAATTGTGTTGTGAATCACATGCCGTCCAATGACTGTGGCATACAATGGGCTCTGTATATCACCAGCAAAAAGAGAATCACAGTATTTAAAACAAACAGATTTCATGGCATTATCAGCCCATCAGGAAATGATCCACCACCACAAACTCTTACTTTTTGTTTTGAAAACCCTGCCAAAAAGGTTTTGTCTCTCTCTTCCATTGCAGCAGGCTCAGCTGCCTGCAATGTGTTATACACCTGTTTCACTTAAACCCAACACTGAGCTTTGTTATCAGAGCTATATTCAGAAACAGTACTTCAGCCTAAAATTGAATGAAAATCTATTTTCACCATTTATACTGAGTACATTTGCTTCTTCACTGGGCTAAGACTATCAGAGGCACACACAGCTTAAATGTATTATTGATTTTTAGAAATTAAAGCCAGTTTCACATAGCTCTGGGCTTCAATGAGTCATAAAATTCCATCAACAGTTAGTTCAGATTTTTTTGTTCCTATAAGACAGGGATAGGTTCATGTGAACTGACAGGTGGAAATGTATTCAGTGTGAAATCTTCTGAAGGAATTTTTGAAGTATGACTCTTAACAGAAAGAGGTTGATTTTAACTAACCTACAACCAGCTGAGTATAGAGACCAATTTGTAGAGAAATGAGGTCATCGTATTCGGGAAGTCTGAGATTCAAACCTGCAGATGGTCATGCTGAATGCTTAACTGAAGCTCTGGAGACCTCAAAGTTGTGCTTTAAATATATATTTTGTTTTTCTTTTCTCATGACACTTCCGTCTCATAGTAATGCAGAAAATGTTCCACAATCTCCAGCCAAAATTTTCTCATCTTTCTTGTTTCAGGATAGGTTAAGACGTTAAGGTGAAAACCTGACTTAAAAGTGAAAGAAAAAAAAATCCCTGACTTAGAGAAATAAAACTATACATTTCTAAAGAACAAGTATCTTGAATTTGTTCATACTGCTTCTATCACATGACTCAATGCCTTCCTTTAATATATATTCCATTACATACAACTATCTAGAAAAAACACCAGTTTTCTCACAAAAAAACATGTATCAGATCCAGTTCAGACTCAAACATGTTCAGATATGGCAAATGTCTCTTCTCTAATATATCAGTAAGAAAGTTATCAATACTGCCTCCAAAGTCGTTATTACTCAGACATAGGCCACTGATTCTGTGTCCCAATCTGTATCAAGAAATTATCAGGTATTCTGAAAACACAGAAATGCACAAAGCTATCCAGCAAAAAGCAAAGAAGAACCCCCAAAATATTTATTTCTAGAATTCCATATAGATGTTTGCCTCCCATCACCAAGAGTGCACCCACCCAAGTCATGAGCAGCCATGAGTTTCTCCAGGAGAATTCTCTGGGAAATGATGTTAAAGCCTTTAGTAAAGTCCAGGTAGGCAGCATCCATTGGCTTTCTCTCATCAACTAAGCATGTCAGCTTGTCATAGAAGGAGATCAGGTAAGTCAAGAAAGACCTGTCTTTCACAAACTCATGCTGGCTGGCTCTGATCCCCCAGTTGTCCTGCACGTGCCACGTGATGGCACTCAGGATGATCTGCTCCATGTCCCTTCCTGGCACCAAGGTTAGGCTGACAGGCCTGTAGTTCCTTGGATGCTTCTTCCAGACCACCTTATGGATGGGTGTCAGACTGTCTAACCTCCAATCACCTGAATCCTCCCTGGTTAATCAGGACTTCTGCAAAATGATGGAAGGTGGCTCAGTGAGCACTACTGTCATCTTCCTCAGTACCCTTGGGTGGATGCCATCCAGCCCCACAGAATTCTGTGTATTTAGGTTGTGTAGCATGTCATTGACCATTTCCACTTGGATCATGGGGTCTTCCTTCTGCTCCCAATCCCTGTCTTCCAGCTCAGGGTGTTGGTACCCAGAGCACAACTCCTCTTCCTATTAAAGACTTAGGCAAAGAAGGCATTAAGGCCCAGCCTTTTTCTCATCCTTTGTCACTTCACATTGCAGTGGTCAGAGTTTGAAGTATGGATTTGGGAGTATATTTTATGCTTCATGAAAAGAGGATGTTACTGGAGTTCTTTCATTTGCAGACTTTACATGGTAACAGCATTGTTATACTTGTTAGCTTAGGATTCAGACATCCATTTGAAGCATTGCTTACCTGTCAGATGGACTTTAATGATAGTTCATCTGAAAAATTATAAACTGCTTGCCATAGTTCTCTCTTACTCCTAGTTTGTACTCCAGTTCCAGGCCTCAAAATCACACCATTTAAAAACTTAAAAGCAAGAGATTCCAGTTTAAGACTTTAACAATATGTATAATGAATGGATCTGAGATCATCTACAAATGTATGGACAGCAGTTCCAGGTTACACACATTGTTTTCAAAAACTCTCCACTCATATGAGTGATTTGCACACCAGTGTAAACCATTACTTTCTCAGCAAGTACATTCCTGTAAACTAGTATTAATGTCAAATTTACACCCACGAAAACATGCAGACTGAAAAGAGAAGTGACAGGCATTGATTTAATTCCTTGTCATGCATAGTATTTACAGATTAATAAATGAGACATACCTTGTGTAAATCAATAGCTGCCCTGCTTGTATAGTGTAAAGTTAATTATTCATGGTCTTGTACCATGTTGAATGAAACATTAAAGATACAAGTAAAACTCCTATGAATTACTTTGAAGGACATAGGGAAGGTCATTGACTTAGAAAGATAGAACAGGGATGTACATGATTTCACAAATTTCACTCTCTGACCTTTTCTCCATTCTTTCACAGTCTTTTATCTATTCCTCATTCCATCAAAGAAAGATCTCAAAGGGTCATAATGAGGGGTTACTAGTTAACTTTGTAAATGTCTGAGAAAAGGAACATTATTTTACAGGCATGGTTGCCTTCTAGTTTACAGTGTCATTAGGCCATTCCCTAACCTTGTAGATCCATATGAAGTGATTACTTAATTTCAAGGAAAGGAGGCTAAATGATAAATAGAGGAGTGCATTTGCAACCTATTTCCCATTAGAATTTTATCACCACACATTGATATCATGATTCATTTGTGGTTACTGTTACAGATTAACACAACATAATTTTAGCCTGTACAGAAACAAAACTCTGTAGAAGATCCTCCATGTATGGGAAAACATCTAGAAGTTACATAAGTTCATTTCTGCAAAACACATTGGGTACAAGTAGGGTAAGGAGGCAGGGAGAAGGAAGACTTGTGATACACTCCACAAAACACAGCAACAGCAAAAAGAAGTTTGATCAATCTGGAGATCGTGTTGGAATGACTGCTCCTGGACAACTGTGTGATATAATGGACATTGGGCTAAGGTTATCCCAGCTAACAGGACAGAAACAGCAGCATTCACTGTGACAACACTTAGCTCTCAGACTGCTTATCGAGGCAGAAAAAATAAAAGTTTAGGGTAGGAATAAGTTCATTCCAGTCTTTTCTTACCACACTATGCGCATATGAAGCATTTTCTTTCTTTCTTTTTCCATAATTGTTATTTTTGTGTTATCTTTACAATAGAGATAGATTGAGCTGAGATTAGGAACTGCATTGGGTTTATGTGGCCAAGTTTTGGTAGAGGGGGGGTTACAGGGGTGGCTTCTGTGAGAAGCTGCCAGAAGCTTCCCCTATGTCTGGCAGAGCCAATCCCTGGCAGTTCCAAAGATGGACGTGCTGCTGGCTTAGGTTGGGCCAACCACAAATTATGGTAGCACCTCTGTGATAACATATTTAAGAAGGAAAAAAAAAAGTTATTGCACAGATGTAACTGTGGCCAGGAAAGAGTGGGGTGAGAATATGTGAGAGGAACAGCTCTGCAGACACCACAGTCAGTGCAGAAGGAGGGGCAGGAGGTGCTCCAGGTGCCAGAATTGAGATTTCTCTGCAGCCCATGGTGAAGACCATGGTGAGGGAGCTGTGCCCCTGCAGCCCATGGAGGATCACAGAGATGCAGAGATCCACCTGCAACCCATGAAGGAGACCCACACTGGAGCAGGTGGGTGCTTGAGAGGAGACTGTGAACACATGGGAGGCCTGACCTGGAGCAGGCTCCTGTCAGGGACCTGCAGACATGCGGAGAGAGGAGACCACACTGGAGCAGGTTTCCTGGTAGGGTTTGTGATCCCATGGGGGACCTACACTGGAGCAGCCTGTCCTTGAAGGACTGCACCCCGTTGAACAGTGACCTACATGGCAGCAGTCGTGGAGAACTCTCTCCTAGGGAATGGGCTCACATTGTAGAACTATCTCCCATGGGAGGGACCCCACACTGGAGCAGAGGCAGAAACAATATGTGATTAACTGACCATAACCCCCATCATCTGTCTCCCTGTGCTGCTGTGGGAGGAGGGAGAGCTGGGAAGCAGGGAGTGGTGGGGCAAAGGTGTTTTCAAGATCTATTTTTACATCTCATTATTCTGCTCTGATTTTTTTAGTAATACAGTCAATTAATATCTCTGATTCGAGTCGGTTTTGCCTGTGATGGTATTTGGTGAGTGACCTCTTCCGTCCTTGTCTCAACCTGTCAAGTCCTTGTTACATTTTCTCTCCCCAGTGCTCAAGTCCAGCCAGGGTCAACCCACTACAGGAATATCATCATGCCATAACACATAGTATGCTGCCACTAATCTACAGACACAGTTCTGTGCCCAGAGCCCCAGATTCCATACATATACACCATGTTTGAACTTCTATGTTCTTCAAATCTTCCGTAAAACTAGTAGAAGCCAGTCTATTGTATCTGGGTGAGTTCCTTTAACATGGTGTTGATCAAAGATATGTTATTTCCTAGCAGTGAAATGTTATCACATTGAACCCAGAACCAATTTTGCTTTTACATAACTGAACAAAACCAAAGTTGACAAATTGTTGCTGTTAGATTCCAGCAAAGAAAAGACAACCAGGAGAGATCATAGAGTTTTTCAGGAACTTGTCTTTCACCTGAAATTGTGAGCTGGGAAACAGAGGAAGGATACTGAAGGGATAGACTGTTCTGCCTCTAGGGAGAATGCAGTGGAATCTGTGAGCCCTCATTGTTCAAGCCAAGCACAAAAAGCCAATGCTATGAATTTATGAAGACAACAGGTGACCAGAAAAATCCTCGTTGTGCACTGCCTGATCCTATAAACCCTGGCACATTGCACCACAAGATCTAATCTTTTATAGTTGACAACACTTTTGGTCCTTCATAATATTAAAGAAAATAAATCCTCAAGGTAAAAAATAAAGCTCACATAAAAGCATGGTTTAACTTTTGTTTTGCTTTTCAAGCACCTTTCCTCACCCTGACTGATCTTAGCCTGATCAAATGGAAAACAAATCTCCACAGAAATAACATAGCTGTCTTTCTGGGCTCTCTGATTCTTTGGAGAGGTGGAGAGGGCGCTTAAAACTTTAAAGTGTTGTTTTCTGGTTCTCTTTTCCCTCCTCCTCAATATCTGAAAAAAAATGACCATAGAAATGGGGGTGAAGCCTTTCAAGCTAGGAAGATAAAAACTTCCAGATCTCTTAAAGAAATGAAGATCATAAAAGAAGGTTAAAGAATACTAGTGGCAACAAAAGCAGGAAAATTCGAACACAGTGGTTTCTAAAATGGCTTAAACTTGTAAGCATGTCCAATCTTAAGAGTCTGTCCGAAAAAATTATTCTGAGAACATGAGAGGGGGTATAAATGCAATAAGAAGGATCAGAGGTCTTCTGCTATCATCTATCCAGGAGATAAACAAGGATGAAGTGGATGAAAAAATGAATGGAGAAAGAGACGGGCTGTCTGGCAGTCATAAGCATCTACTGATATGCTAATGTAGGAGGTTGAGCAAGGGTGGGGAAACAGGATGGCAAGACTTCACCCATTGGATCTTACCACACTTGTCACCTAGAGTGAATGAAAATGGCAAAAGAAAATGGAAAATCTCTCCTTTGGGGGAAACATTAGACTGTGCATTGACAAAAACCCAATAAAGGAACTCAGAAATATATTGCTAGAAAATAAGAGGCTCAGAGAACAAAAGCACAGGATTGGAAGTGCCAAATTAAAAATCAAAACCTAGACACCTGAAGGAATAAAAAACTATTTTTGTTTTTTTAAAGTCACTGCAGCTTACACACATGCACAGACACCCTTACAGGAACTCACCAGTGTTAAAATAAAACACAATTGCATCAGAGAGATAACTAGTTGGGTACACAGCCTGACTGATCCTATTCCAGGTGACGCATCAAGAGTCTCTCAGACTGTGAAAAAAAGTAAGATTTCTTTTTATCCCATGGTCCTAATGGGTATTTATGTTATTGTTCTTCAGCAACAGCAACAAAACCACTGGAAAACTGTACTGAACAGCAAACTAAAACACGCCTACTGCAAGAGACAGTTTTTAAACTTACATCTCACTACTGCTTGTCTGTATGAATAATGTCACCATGTCACTGCTTTTCCTGCATTCTCTTACAGAATATTCTTCCCCCAGTTTTATTATGCTATTCTATTTCAACTTGATGAATTATCTATATTACATTTTTTGAGAAATATTCCCCCTAGGGATGAACATACTTAGTTTAGAAAGTTTTCAGCAGGAAGAAAAGGGGAAGAAAAATAGAATCTTCCACATCTCAACTTTTTTAAGCTACCCCTGGGAGTAGGACATCATTATCCACGTTCTGCAATTGCCAGCCAACTCTAGCCAAACGATGAAAATCAGTGGCACTAAGTGCTGTTCAGGCAAGTCTTGGTAGAAGGAAAAAGGAGTCTGTTAGCAGAGAGCAAGAATGGGAAGCTGAAGTCACAAGATGGGGCCCAATTAAACAGTTTCATTGGCACTGAGTATGTTTTTTCTACTCCTTTCTCCATTATTCGAAAACTGATATGCTTACCTGTTCAGTCAAAGATAACAGGCTCAATAACCTTCTCTTTGAAAGTGGCACAAAATAAGAAAATAGCTATCCCCACAGCAACGGTTAGAAGGAGAGTAGGTGGGTGTGCTCTGAATTATGTAGTAAAACAGATTTCATCTCTGATAGAGACCAATTTAAGGTTAAAATCTGTGACTTTATGGATGTGGTTTTCACTTTGTTCTCCTCTCCAACATGAGAAATAAAAGGAAATAAAACATACTAAGTCACCGTCTGTTTGTGGTATAGTTATTAATGGATTTTATTATGTTTCTGCATTCCAGCAGACTTTAACGAGCATTATTAATAAGACTTCTTCTCCCTTCTGCGCTGCTAAGGACTGAGGACTCCACAGGCCAAGCATGCATGGTTTGGCTTGTTTGCTACTCTTACAGCAGCCTATGCTTTCATGTGAATATATTAACTCTTTCCCATGGTGTCAGCCTAGAATAGAAATTCTGTGCTGAACATGTAGGCTTCTGTTCTGTTGCATTTCTGCAGATATACTTCTATGCTCAGAGATCTCTTTTGTCACCACAGTAATTTTGGACAAGGAGATCCTATAGACTTTATTTTTTCTTTAAAAACAAAACAACCAAAAAAAAGTCATTTTTGGAAAATAAGTTCCACCAGCTGAGTTGAGTTTCAAATAAACCTGTAACTAATAACATGTGTTCTGTTACTGTGAAAATCTTTATAAGACTGAACAGTCTTTGAAGAACTGTTGCCATGTAGGATGATTGCAGTACAAAACCTTCTACTTACCCTTTCTCCATACTTGTTTGTTTTAATTCTGTTGACCACTAATTGGTTTTTAATAATTGTTCGTACTTAAAATTTAAGAGTGCTTGTTTGTTTAGGATTGGGGAATGTCTTCCTAGGCATTCAGTTAGAAGTAAAACATTCTGCAAAAATCTTCACTATTCAGCATATGTCACAAAACCTTTGCTTGATTAGTTCTGCTTTCTTTTTTTCCTTTTTGAAGTTATGGCTGATTGCTGTTTTCTTACATAAAGGAAACTACCCCCCTAGAGAGCCTGGTAGCTTTCCATTTCTTAACAAGTGTCCAAGGCTTAAACTGCACACTGCAACAACAGTTCTTACTGAAGACCCAATAAGGCAAGTTCTAGACCATAGGCTAACTATAAATTTGTCTCGTCGCTGGTTTTCTCTCATAGGGAAATTTCATGGGTCTGAATTCTCCATGGATTTGGGACTCTCATGAGTGTGTTTCTGCAGTGGCTATATGTTCTTGTTGCCCAGTTGCTACTTGGCTATAATACAGGGAAGACAAACACAACATCTGTAAAGACTTTTCCTTAAAATAAACAGAAAGCATGGAGGTTCACTATTGCCTCACTGAGACAGGTTGCTTACATACCCAAGGTATGCTTCTTTCAAACTGTAGATACAGATCAGTCGTATGATATTACGACGGGTGCAAAAACATCTACAGTGGAGAAAAATAGCCCTTGAAAACTTCCTCTCCAGGAGGCATGTCCTCAGTTTTCATTGCCCAGCTACGTTTCAACATGATCCAGCAGAAAAATACTCATCAGCAATTTGACTCTTGTCTTGCAGGGCTCCAAAAATCTAATTCTCTCTCATGAACTGAAACAAAAGTTTTAGAACTTGATTTAGTAAAAGTCTTTCTTTGGTCCATGCTATTGATCAACACTCAATACCTTGAAAAAACATTGGAAAAATTAACTGTGGATAGGCTGTTTTATTAGACACCCTGATGTTTATCTCAACAGTGAGTTCGTTACTCACGAATCTCAACTTCCTTTCTTTCTAAGTCACATTTCGTACTCCTTTTTCTGGCTTTTAACTACGACAGGACATCAAGGCACAGGAACACTTTTGCCCACAGGAGAGCTCTGCTTGGAGCTCACCATGCAATTCAATAAACCAGGCAGTAATCCCCACAGTGAGCAGCTGCCTCACTGCAAGAAGGATCTAGGTCAGCTTCATTAAAGTCAACAGGCATCCTTATTGTATTCCTCGTAGTCTGAGAGCAAACACCTACCTGACAGTGGCCACTTTTGCCTTCCAGCTTAAAATGGTATGAAATATCATCTTTATGGGCCTTCACTGGAGGAGGCCTCACCATTTTTGCTGTTACATTGAACAGCTGTTCCAATAAAAGAATAAAGCAACAAAATATGACATATATAAGCAAAGATATTTAATTAAAGAGAGAAAGCAGTTAACCAAATTTCCAAAAGCATGTTTATGCTGAGGCTTATATCTGTTTCATGAACGTGTAATACTCACCGGTTTTTGCATGGCAGGGGAGGAGGTTATACATTTTGGAAAAGGTTCATACATCAGCATCAGAATCCATTATCACATTTCCATGAGTTTTCACACACATTCTCTTGAGACGACAAATTATTACACCATTTAATGTGCTTAGTCTTTGTTGCATTAAAAAGATTATCATATTCTTAGCAGAGGGTTTCATTACACACAATCTTGACACTTCTCCTCTAAGTACCCTTACATTTCACAGAGGGGAAAAAGAATGTATGGAGGTGTCTTGTAACTTGAGGGTTTGGGGGTTTTTTCCAACTGGATGTCTTGTTACAGACAAAAAATCAAATTTTGGTATAATTATGACTGGAATGAGTTTGTTCTTTAGGCAGAAGGCTACCCACTCCAGTACTGTCAATCTGTACATTTCCACCATTCCCCTCAAAAGGAAAGATATTTAGTCTTGTAACTATTTGGAAATAATCCTAAAACATCACTATACACAGAGTAATTCTTTTAATTACAAGTAGCCAAAAGCAAAAACAGTGGTGGTGGAGTAGCCTAGAGGTAGAATGTTTGGTTAGATTGTTAGGCACACAAATTAATTGGAAACTGTAGGCTTCCTCTAGGAGACTCTCTACTCTTTGAGGCTACCTTTGCTCACTTGGAATTGGTAGGGGAATTCAGACTGGAGCTTTAAAGACCGAAAGTAAAGGAGTAGGATGCAGCCCATTCTTAGGGGGGGCTCCACATTTGAAATTCATACTCTCCTGTCGCTTGAAATAGACCCGTTCTGATGACCTCCACATTACATTGCACAGTCCTGTCTTTTCCAGAACTTAGTATACAGTAGAATGGAGGAAATTTAAATGTTCAAAGGAATGATTTTTCAGCGGGAGTGTCTTCCACTGCTGCACTTACGTTAAGTTCTATATTATGTCAACATTTCTGTGTTCAAATGAATGTTTACTGTTCCAAAAGTCTAAATAAATACATGAATTCAGACCATATAATGAACTGCAGCTTTCAAAACAAATATACAATGTTAAAATTATATTTATATTTCAAGTAATGATCATCTCACTAAAATCTGAGTAATAGTCAGGTAATGACTATTTCACAATACTGCATTGAAAGAGCAGAAAATTAAAAACCCAGAAGTTTTTACAGGTATTTACAGGTACCTCAAAGATATTTTTTGAAGTGTTATCATCTTAGCAAGACATTTCACAAACAAGAAAATGCAAAAATAAATAGCTTTATATACAGGGCACATTTCTGTAGCCTGATTTCTCAACAGTGCATTGGTCAAAAGCAATTAGAGGCACTAAGTTTATGAATTTCATGAGAGCCTTTGGCATGTAGTTCCAATTAATAAAGGTGGTAGGCCAAAATAATTTAGAATATTTCTGTCTTTTAAAGGTCCCTGAATAACATTCAAGTATGTGGTACAGTTTTAAAGAAGTTAAGGTATTACTGTCTTCTGTAACCAAATCTGTCCCTCTTGACTCTATACTCAGTAGCAACATCTGTTCTCTTTTGACCCATGGTAAGGTAATAATCTCAGTGTGGCCTGTGCTGGGTGAAGTGATCCAGAAAAAGTAGTTTAGTAGAAAAGTAACTCAGTTCAAGAAACAACGATGCAGAATTAAAACACACAGAGCATATAAATGAAAATTAATTGGGCACATAATGATTCTTCAGTCATAAGGTTAAGTATTGAAAAACAAGGAGATAAACAAATCCCATACACCAGACCACAGTACATGCCATGTTGTAACTGATGTAACTCACTGCTCAGCTTTCCTTTAGAGAGGAAGAAGTTTTAGGGAGTGAAGCAAAGAAAATAATGTAACACCCTAACTGAAACAATACATTGTATTAATTTGATAAAGTGCTGTATCAGAGAACTCCCTCTAATCTTGTAAGAATTTATTTTAGGACTATTTCACAGCTAGAAAACACAGAGGTTCTTTCTACATGGAACAGTATTTCCAGACCCAGCTATTCTGAATGCAGGATCACAGTTTACTGCTAGTAGGTCAGGGTCTTACAGTTTTGCAGGGTCTTTGTCTGTCGATAGATATTTACTCACAATGTTTAGGTTTTTATACACTACAAAAATAGTCAAAGAAGTCCTATGTATTTTATTAGGTTTACTTATTTTTCCAGTTTCCCTTTCTTCTGCTGTAGCTATTATTTTGATTTGAAATTGAAAGCTGTTCCTTAAACACAGAAAACTTCTGCTGCTTCCTAGTAATACATATTTCGAATTCCCATTCTTTTTATTTCAGAACTATAGTTGGTATGCATTTTTTAAACATCCAGAGATCTAAAACCTGCTTTCAGAGACTAAGACAAGTGATCACACATATTTCATTTTGCCTACCCTTCATCTAGGATTGAATTCTCTTTTCAGTTTGAAACAGAAAACAGTCCTTTAGCTATAAATGAATTTTCATGTCAAATAAAACAATACAGTAATCATCATAAACTCATCTACAAGAATAATAAACATTCCTTTATAACAATCAAACCTAAGAATTTTATAGTAACATGAGATAAAATAATACCTTGAATAATTCCAGAATTAAAATAATTATTTCATGCCACATACAGGTGATGCTTATGAAACACTCACTAACCTTGAAAATTTAAGCCAAAGTGGGAATCCTTTCTAGACCACTAAGATAGGTTTTTGAAGGCTGTTGACTGAGTGGTTTATACTTTAGTACAAAAAGACTGCTTGTATCTGTCACCTTGCCTTCTCTGCAGAATATATTTATGCAACTTGGTACAAGGTGACGTAAGTACTGTATTCTAGAAATGTGGATACATGTGTGCTACTACATAAATGTGACAAAAGAGAAAATCCAAACAGCTCTTGCCTTGCAGATGCGAGCAGACATTCCACTTAACATGGCAGGAGATGCGGGCTTTGCTGCAAAGTACAGAAAATAAAAGAAAAATAAATCAGTAAGGCTGTCATCCAAAGTAGCATTTGTGTGCCTGAAATGCCATACACACCTCAAATTTTCTGACTAGAATCTTGCACGCAGATGGCCACTTTTTTTACTGCTTAGAAGCTCTGTTGTTGTGGCTGAACAGATTATTAACTGAAGTCTGCCTTTTTTGGCAGGGGAGGAATTTCTTCCAAAGCAAATATCCTTGAATCCAAGCCCAAAAGAGACTTGATCTAATAATTTTATCCTCCATTCTGCTGAAGAATGGCCATTAAAAACAGGAAAACAGTGAAAGAAAAGGAATAGTGCCTTCCCTTCCTTTTGCTGCAACTCCATAATTGGGTTACCTTCCAAAAGCAGAGAGAAGAGAGACTCCTCTGACAGTCACCAGCCTAAAGGGATGCTGCTCATTGCTCCTCTCCCAGAGAAGCTGCATGTGCCTAAATTTAAAAAAAAACAAACCTACATAAAACTAAAAGCATTTTTCATGTCTCATTTCCAGCAATATGCAAGGAACTGAGAAACAACATGGAGAGCAGAAGAGGGGAATTTTGATTCTGGAGGGCACATGGAGAACATGAATCTGGTTCCAACTCCTTATTCCAGAACTATTCATCCTGGGATGAAAAAATAGGAATAATCCAACTGGAGTTGGCTGAAGTTGTTTTTCTCAGAAACACTGTAGCTCTACAGAGCCTATCCAATCCTGACATGGTCAGTCTTGCAATGTTAGGTTCAATGAGGTCTTTTTACAAATTTTTTTATATTGTATCCTTTTCTAAAGTTGAAGATTGTCACTACAGATAGCAGACACAGTCAAAAATCATAAGAATGGAGGGCTGGAAAGTGACTAAGCCCGGTGACATGTTTTTAAGTATTCCTAGACCATCCATAGCATTTGTTTCAGCAATTCTTCAAAACCTCTGATGTCACCAGCTCCTTAATGCAACCTCTTCTGAACTTCCACAATTTTAACAATGAAAAAGATTTTATGATATTTACATTCCAGCCATCTTTCCTTCAAATTAAATGGTTTTTCTTTCCTTTTCTTTTTCCCACTGAATAAGTGGAATAGTTGATCACATGTATCTTTATAAAACCCTTTAACCTCTCAGAAAATTCTCAGTCCCTCCTTTGTCTTTCAGACTTTCAAAATAACAGCAGCTTTCCTTTCAAACATTTTTTTAAGTTGTTGATTGGGCTTCATAAATCTCTCATAATTACTAATTATTTTTTTCTGGATGATATCCAATTTGTTTACATTTTTTCTGAGTTTAGTATAGAACACTGGACACAGTTGTCCAGATAACCTCACTAACACCAAGTGGAGTTCAGTAGTTACCTCCCCTGTCTGACATAATCTCTTCCTTATAATAACAATTCTGGAATGAGATTAGGTTCCTGGCAACAACATTGTTTCTTAGCCTAATTTATTTGCTTCTTGTGTTATAATCCCCTGTCTTTATCAGAAGTGCAGTTGTCTACTTATTTCCACCTTTCCATGTTTGTGTTTGATACTTCCCTCTGGAGAACAGTACTTTGTGTTTAGGCTCACTTCATATTGTTGATATCAGGGCACTTCTTCAAACCATGAGCTCACATGGGGGATTCTGGAGACTCTGTTTTGGTCTGTTCTCCTTATAATAATTTGGGTGAAGATGACATACATTTCTGTGATTTCCTGTATATTCTTGACATTGCCAGGATCTAATCATAACTGTATTTTCTTACTTCCCTTGCACTTTTCACCCAGCCAGCCACATTTTCATTCTCTCAAATTTTTCCTCCTTCTTTAAATTCTTATTCTTTTTACTTGGAAGGATTTAGAAAATGATTAATATTTTTTCTTTCCTCGGTAGTGTAAAGGTCATCCTTGATAACATGAAAGTATTACAAAGCGTACCTCACTAAGAAAGAAAATTTGCACCAAAAATTGAAAGATAGACAAATCTGAGCTCAAGACTATTTAAAAGACAATTTAAGTAAAATAAGAGACTTTGTGGGTTAACCCATGTTACAGGAGTACTTAATGTAATGTAGATGTTATCTTGTCGTCATGCAAGGTCTCAAGGAGCATGTTACCTCTCTAGGTCACTAACAAAACTAGCTGACTTATTGCAAAGTGTCTTTCAAAGTGGAGAAGATCACAAATGCTGTAACAGTGGATCTTTCCACACAGAGCCAAGCCAGGACAAAATAGCAGATTATTTCTTTTGAAAATGTACATTTTGATTATTCTTTAAATAATCATTTTGAGATTAAATTGCACAAAAAGCGATTAGGAATTTCTAACCAACACAGGTGAAATTATTGCAATACCAAGGGGAAGAATAAAAAGCATCTGGGGACAATAAAAAGCAAAAGTGAAATGACATGTTTAGAAGAAAGAAGAATAGGCAAATAAAAACAACAGTATTTAAGAAGACAGATTTCAACATACTGAAGAAATTATAAGATGCAGTCTCCTCTTCCACCTAAATCAATGTTGAAACCTGCTAAAGAGACTGAGTTTCTCAAAGAAACCATTAATATTTAATACACAAACAATTCCACTACAGACAAAAGAAAAGAAACACAGCCAACAGATTGATGTGACTAAGCCGTGGGAGCTTTACAGATTTCAAATGCAAGGAGGAGGTATACAGATATGGTGAGAAGCTCAGCTTAGACAAGACAAAAATCAAAATTTTAGCATGACAAGAAGAGAGAAAAAATGAGGTGCAAACTGGAAAGAAATTGGCAGTGAAGAATAGAAATCTGTATATTCGCCGTGTTTGCGTTTGAAATTTTCAGCACCTGGAATTTTTCCATACCAGTCTTAATTTTCTCCGCTGCATTTTTGTATGTTTTTTCTGTCCTGTCATCCCAACATGAAGGGTTTTGAATCAGTCTGCCACACATCTAAAAACCTTCAGCATGCTCTCCTTTGATCTTCTCTTCTAATCCTTAATTATATTAGCACTTTACATTTTCTCCATGGGATCACAACTTCATTCAATACAGGAGCTGTAATGCAGTATTTTGTCTTAACCTTTTCATTCAGCTTGTGATTCAGACTTTTTCTTCTCCTTTTTTTGTTAAATATATATACATAGATTTTGTCCAGATCACAAAATTGTTTATTTCCTTCTGGATTTTTCCTTTGAGCTGCACTACCTTTGAGCACCTACAAGCATTTATTAGATTCTCTCCACAATGCTGTTTTTGTGAGATGGGTGCTAAGATATTTTCACTGAATAGTTGGAACCTGAGCCACAAATAGTGAAGTTAGAATTGCTAAAAGCATTCATTAATCACTGATCACCAAGCGTAGCCAAATAGGAGGGTGATCCTTCTGATTTTATGCAAGCTCAATGCCCAGTTAAGATGTTAAACATCATCCACTTTAGCAGATTGGTCCCTCAGTGTAACACACTGGAAACCCATTATGGCCCAGCGATTTCACTTACTTATCCAGTTCCACACAGCAGCTCTCTTGTAAGGCAGGAATAAAACCCAGCTCTCCAAAACAGCACTCTACTTCCTTAATCATCAGTCATTGGTTATGTAATTAAAGACAATATCTCTGTGTATAAAAAACCAAAAGCTTTATGGATAACCATATCACTGGTATTCTTTAGCCTGATTTTGTAACCTTTGTAGTAATCAGATCATCTCAGCAGAGGTGTGGGGAGAACAGAGAACAAAGTTTTGCCGTCCTTACTTCTGACATTTGACATTACAGCTTTCTCCAGAAAAAGAGTCTCCAGGAGAAATACCGGTAATTTCAGACTAGATCATACTTTATCCTAAGCAGCCATGTGACACAAAACACTGAAAAGCTCTGGACTGGATTAAAAGATTCCTACACTCAGGAAAATTTTCATCAGCACTGGAATCTACTCAGCAAATACTTTACCAAATGTCAAGACTTCCCATAATGCAAGCAGTTTATAGACTTTTTGGAAAATGCTAATACAATAATCATAATGCTAATATTACTGCATATGTTTATGTATAATAAAATATATTTTTAAGTATATGTATATATATAATACAGTAATAATAATGCTAATAAACAAATGGTGTATAAATTACAAAAAAAAAGAGCAATGGTGTATAAATTTTAAAAAAGAAAGAGAAAAAAAAGATTATATCTAGAATTTTGGTTTAAACTTAAGATGCCCACTCTGTTATTAATAACGGAATAAATCCATAATCCCCCACATAGTTATTTTGTATTGTGTCCAGACTGGTTAAGATTCAGTGTTTTCCTGGTGTCAGATTTTTCTTGGTATAAAGTTTCTGTGCTGCTCATATACCACAGTGCCAAGCACAGTTGGATTACTAATAGAAACAGTATCTCACTGAAAAGAGATTCCTGACTTTCGAGTCAGAAATGCAATTTTCTTGTAGCTAGGGAAGGACACATTTCTTCCTACAAGCAAATTTTATCAGTCATCCAGATTCACAAAATCTGCTTATGGCGCACAGTTTGCAGACCATCCATCTGGGCACTTGGGCAGTTCCTCTGCCTGCTTGTCTCTCCCACATTGCCCTAAATGGCAAAAGTCAAAACATAATGGACATAGCAAACTCTTCCTAAGCTATTCAGCATAACCGAGGAGGAGCCTGTATGGGACTGCACAACGCTGTAGGGGATAGTCTGCAGTCCCCTCTTCTGGCTGGTTACCTCAGCAGAAGGAGGATGCTGTGGCTGGAGCCCAGGCCCTGTCAGCAGCCCAGGAGCCACAACACATGACAGGTCAGGACAAGGGAATCGTCAAAGGCCTGGCCAAAGATCAAGAAATCAGGGTTTGTCTACAGTCAGCAAAGGTACTGTGCGAAGGGTGAACAAGAGGATCAAGTGTTTCTAGGCAGGTCAGGACTCACAGCCAAAATAATGTGAGTTTTGAAGCTGGAAGAGAAGCAAAGCTTAGAAGGTCATTTCAAGTCAGTCAGTCTCTAGTGACAGAGAATTCAACTGTCTTGAACATGATTTAGTATAGACACAGCCCGAGTATCTGTAAGATGCTATGACGTAAAACTGGAGGAAGCTGTGCTTACATGGATTTGTCCAATGCCCAGAATAGAACAGCAGTAAAACTATTCATATTTTTAAATAAAAGCTTTATTCAATATAAAGAATTAAACCAAAGCAGAGAGTGGCAAAATTGAATGTTTCTGTATTTTTGTGCTGTAGCTGGAGGTAAGGTAACTAGAAAAGAAACAAAATCAGAAATTATCAGATTACCTTGGGTTAAGCAAATGAACTGCATCTTCCTTGCCAACTTGACTATACCTAGAAAAAGATTTGAAAAAATAGCATTTTATTATTTTGCTAATTATTCAGTCATTCCCATGATTCTAATATGAGCCAACAGTAACTGAAAAGAGAAGAAATCCAAGATACATTGAGTTATGTATCTAGACCATCAAGAACAAGGAATATAGGAAGCTTTGCAGGTTTTCTTATACTGATTTGATTTCAATCCTTCTTGACATACTGCTGAAAATAAAATCTCCTGCCATAACAAAGTGAGTGTGCAGATCTACCTACCTTATTTAGATTCTTTTTACATATGCCAGGGGAAAATTAGACACATTGTCTGGTGTCACCAGCATTGTTCTATGTCAGGGCTTTGTAACCTGTAAATCCTTAAAAAATTTTCAGAGAAATGTGGAGACTCTTGTAGAGCAAATTTAAGCCTATCCTAACTTGGGTTTTGAGACATTTTCAGAAGCTGTTAGACTAAATACAATTCACCATCACATTTTAAGTTGCAAGTCAGTGCTCAAATCAAAAGAAAAATATGTAACCTTTCCATTTCACCATTAAAAAAATTGTTCAGGAAAATTACAGCTGCCAAAACAACAGCGACTTTCGTCTCCATGTGATGCGATCTGTTCACTGCTTCATGATGGATTTACATGACCAAAACTTGAGATATTCACACGGCATACTACACATTTCTGTCAATGCAGAAGCAAACATGCAGGTCACTCCTTCCCACCATGGTACCTTAGGGTTTATTCAGCAGAGCTGGGAAGGAACTGTTAGCATTGTCCTTCAGCCCTGTACTCTTTCAACTTCGTGAATCAGAAACTGATTGATATTTTTATAATGCAATCTATATAAGGCATCCTTGTTTCGTATTACACACAATCCTAAAACCAGTTTCTCCATTAAAATGTGACTTCCACTTTCATTCATTCATCTCTTCTCCAAAGAAATTATTGTTCTGTCAGTGGTTTCTAATTCTTCTGCATGCTTTTCTTAACAACAGAAAATTTACTATGCCTCTTTTTGTTCTTATATGAGTGCTTATGCACTCCTATCCAAAACCAAGGGAGGTTTATTTCACAGCCACACAGAAAAGATTCTGAAAAGCTGCCTTATTTTCTCCATCTCCAAGCCTTGGAATCTTATCCAGTTCAGACCATTTCATCCTTTTCAGTCATTTCTGGCATGTATCCTCCTGCTCCTCCTTGATTCAGTGAAATACTACCTCCCCTACAAGTATGGTATATTCTTGCCATTACTTCTGCATGGACATCCCCACCATCAACCCAGCCCCACTCTGTGTCACCCCTTGGCCGCCAGACATAACTGACCCTGCACCTCCTTCTGACCTGTGCCCTTCTTCAGTTGCTTTCTGTCCCTTGTATCTTTGCACTGAGGAACACTGACATCATCTTCCACAACCAGATGTACTCGGTTCACCTCCTACAGGATCCACCCAGACATATTATGAAGCTCTAAAATTCTTTATAAAGACAACCCAAAATTAAAAAAAAGTACACTGCACATTTACTGCAATATATAATTTTCAAGGAGAGACACAGCAAGTGCATTGTTTAAATATAAAGTCCAGCTTTCTTCTCATCTACAGAATACATTAATCCTGCAGAACTGCAGGCAACGCTGTGGGAAATAATGTAATAATATTTTTGCAGTCACACAGGAAATCACAACTATGGACGATAGAGGATGGGTAGGTTTTATTTTTAAACAAAAGCAGTTTCAGTTTTTGATACTCACCTTCTCATATCCATGTACTCACAACACTAAAATGTGTGAGCCTGAGTCATTTGCACCTGCATCCAGGCAAAATGCCATGTATATGCAGGTGCTGTGTCTAGGAGTCCTTGCAATGACACGGAGAAGTAGGGACTCCAGTTGTCAAGTCCTTCTTACCCATTCCTCTTATGCTGGTGACTGTACTGGCTTTAGATATACCTTTTTTACCTGTTAGGAATGTCAGTTTCTTCTTCCCCATCTCCACCTCCATCAGGATTTACTCACTGCTCTTTGTCTCCTACCAGTCTTGGCAGGAAGCTAGAGGTAGATGTGTGCTAAGATATTGCTGACCATCAGCACACACCATTCTTAACAGCCCTTCTCCTGGTTTTCCCTCAGTGCTTCCACATCCAGACATTCCCAGATTTAACATTTCTACAATAATTACTCTCTACAACACCATCTATACAAGAAAATTTTTAGTGCTGCAGGTTGCACTACATATTTGGAAGAAGGCTGGCAGTTCAATAATGGTTATTTCTTTAGAAGAGGGTATCCAAAATGACTGTTGGACCTGAAAAATGGTTTGAACCTGTACCCAAAGACTGCATTATTTGGAACTCTATCCTGTGAATTGGATATGCTTATTGCATCAATGCAAACAGCCCACTACCAGTAGTGGGAGTTCACAGGAATAAAGATTGTTTTTTCACTTGCTGGTCTCAAGGTTCGTTTATATCTCTCAGAGCCTATGTAAAATCCCATTAAGGGAAATATATTACTTTTAAATAAATTGATTGTTAGAAAGTTTCCAGCAATAATCATTTTTACTTCAGTACTGAACAAGACAGAAACACTCCTATAAAAACATTCTCAAGCAATTCTTTCCACAGAAGATCACACACATCAAAAAATAAACTACTGATAGAAAATAGCTATACATACAGGTTTCCTATGTGCTTATAACATTCAACCTAACACACAGAAATTGTGAACAGAGTAGGAAATAGTCATACAAAATCTAGAAATAAATGTTAACAGGCAATAGATGACTCACTTGATATATTTGTTGCTTGCTCCGGACCCCTTTCATTTCCCCACTCTCTAAACTCAGTGTCTCAGAGTATCAAGCCACCTGATACTGCCTAAACACTACCATGGACTGCCTTCCCCTCAGTACCTCCTGCCTTAGCCCCAAACTGTCACTTCCAAGTATTAGCAGTAGTAATAAACTGCTATAAATTTGAAGTTTACTTTACTGGGCATTACTTCTCCCATATTATTCGTCTCAGATCCTGCTTCTTAGATGAAAAGGCCACAGCTTGCCCCTTAAGCAGCTCACAAAACTGGTGATGTTACACATCCAGCACTTGAAAAAACAATTACTTCCTTGTCAAAGAGTAGTTAAAAATCAGGATCCTTATAACTCCAAGCTACCATGGCAGCATAGAGCATCAACACAATAACAAATTTTTTTTTAATTAAATTGAGAGTCTAGATACTTTTCTGCATGTCCTTTCAGGTGGGTAAATATATAAAACAATATGTGGGTGATATTTACTTACCTATACTATCTTATTCTATTCTATTCCTTTCATTTTTTCTTGTCTGTGCAATTTTAAGACCTGTTCTTCCTTCTAGCTACAAAAGATATTCTTTTTCTCTTTTGCTTTGTTATTTCAGTCTGTCCAGTATTCAGGGCTGTTTGACTGCCGCTTGTTCACCACCATGAGAACAATTATATTGACAGAAAAATGCCTTCGACAAAAACGTATTAATGCCTCTGCAAGTATAGCACTAAGTGCATTGGTATATACCTCAGGCTTCTTTGGGGCTAATAATAATAATAATAATGACAGGTGGATGTGTGGTGCTCCCATGATGAGAGCTCTGGGCTCTAAGAGCAACTCATTTGTTCAGCTGCTTTTCCGACCACCCTTCTTTGTCATTCCAAAACAGTAGCCCAGCAGTGAGCTACCATGGCAATACACAACATTTTCAGGAAGTAAGCAAAAGACAATGCTACATCCCTGAAGAAAAAAAAGGCTTAATCTAAACATGTCAGCAGCTCAGTGCATTGCCAGAGGGCTGCCTGCATTCAACCCTCAACATGAATTTCATCTTAAGAGCTGGTAATGGGAGTGGTTCTCAGCATCATATTTTAGAAAGCCACGGTCACTTTGGGGATAGAAAGTGGCCTGGTTTCATACTTTTATAAACAAAACAAAAAAAAGAATTCTGAAAAAACTTTATTTTTTGAAAAGCATAAAACCACAATGTGGTATCCTAGAAATTCCTATCTGAAGCAGGCATTTTGCTAGTATAATGCTTCATGTATAACCCAAATTGGTCCACAGCAAATGTGCACAATTTCATTAAAATTTCTCATATAGAATACAGAGATAATATATAAGAGATAAAGATACCTAATAGATGTAATATTTATATCATTAACACTTTTTTTACAGTAAAGTTCTACATTTGCATGGCTTTTAATATACAGCACAACTACATTACTTCCAAACATGACACTTCATAGCTGCAAATACATTTTTTAAAATATTTTTATATGTTTTTATATCTGTATATACTTGCACTTAGGTATGATGCACTTGAGTTTTGTGCAGTGGAAGACATTTTACCCGAAAGGATTTGTGTCAGCTAATCTCATATATTTAATGGAAGCAGATCTTCTGCTGAGAAAGATATTTCTCCAGGTTATAGATAACTTATTCCATTGAAGTGGTTGCGATTAAGGACTTGCACAGTGTCAGAGCAGTGGCAGCCAACAATGTGTTGCAGTTCAGCTATGCAAAATGAAAAGCTTGTGAGCACTAGAAGAAGCAGTCTTTCAATCATCTTTTGATTATTGTGCAACTAATCATACGCCACCCTGCAAAAGGAAAACATCTGTAATGTTCACTTTTTAGACATTATGCACATGGAGTTTTCATCTGCTTAGCTAGTTCATGCTTTTTTCAGATGTTTCATAACATTGCAGCCACGAGAAATGAAGACTTTTTTGTTTCTGCATAAAGCAGAACTGCAGAGCAAGATTAAATCTGCCAGAAATTGTGTGTTTGCCTCCATGCAACGTGCTGGCAAACAAAAAAACATCCTGATAGTGTCACAAGTCTGTACAGGTGTGAGGGGGTGCAGCTTTTCACACAGAGTTCTGCTTTATCTCACTGCTACCAAAAAAAGCCACAAGGAGAAAGGCAGTTTCAGGGTGACAACTCATCTGCAGACACAGAGGAATACAAACCATTCCAGCTAGGAACAACATAAATGAAATTTCTGCGTGTGGCAGTGCCACTCCCATGGCTGTTGTAGGCCTTGATCCCATCCTCCCTGCTTGCATCCCACTGACTGAAACAGAGGTGAAGGAGAGCCTGGAGGGAAGATTTTACTCTTTGTGGACATAGGCGAATATTTCATCTTTATAACCTGTGTATAAAATTATCATGAAGGCTGAGTAGTTGTGTTTTGTGTGTACAAACAGTAATACATATCTGTATGGACCTGAAGATGAACACTGTTAAAGAAAGGTGTTTTATCAGAGTATCATGACTATGGAGAGAATCCTACTTAAGACAGGGAATATTTTAATAATGTCATTCTTAGGGAGAAAAACATTATAGAGATGACCTTGCTATGTGGGCCAGCCAGAAAAAGTGTTTCAGGGATGAAATATAATCTTGTATTATTCAGTGAGGCAATAAAAGTGACAGCATCAAAAGTCACCCTTTTTACTGTGCACTTCTGGACAAGCTTTGTCAGAACACATGATCAGAAAGACAAAACAATTTACCATTGCAAAGAAAAAAAGTGCAGTGGATCTGCTCACATTAGATTGCTTGCAATGAAATGGCAGTAACTATAAGAAGGAAATTTCAGTAGCACTTAAGATAATTCAAATTTTACATAGACATAACTGCAGGATTTTTCCTGCCACCTCTGAACTCAGTGGGCATTAAAGACGCTCAGCACCCTGCAGGAGCAAGTCCTTTCCCTCCTGTGCTAGCCATGCATCTCTTGTAGATATTATCTGCTGCCTTTATAGCTTCTCCCTGCTACCTCTTATTCCTGAAACATGCTCTATTTAGGTACATACTCTGGTGCATGTCACAGGCAGCTCTGCTCACACCTTAGCTGTCGGTTTTCTTGTCAACGTTACATTTTCTATTGGTTTTGTCTGAGCACAGCTGTGGTCCCAGTCAAGTGCTTACATATTCCCTTTCCTGCAATCCTCCTCAGCTGCTGGAACAAAAACACGGCTGTAGTGGTGGAGACAAATCTCCGGAGAACAGTGCTCCAAACGCTCACTGCTGGCTATATTGTTTGCACCAAAGACCAAGCAGTGGGCACAGGTCCAGTAAGAAGCATGTGCAGCATGATTGCCCTGCTCTTTGCCAGTCCTCATCAGCAAGTTTACATGAGATGATTAACTATCCCTCACTGCATAATGGGCAGGCCTACTTTTACCTTAGCTTTGGGGTTGTGTGTCAAGTCACACATACTGCTACTTTTTGGGGCTGGATAAAAAATATGGAAAGAAATCCAGATATCCATGGCTTAACTTAGCACATTTTTTTCGTTCTATATTTTACCAGAAAAATATCATTAAGATGTGCAATGAGATAAAGTTCACAGTGCCAAGAATCTTGCAAGCAGAAACCACTTACCCCAGATCTTCTACCTTGGATAAGGACAGCAAAGTCTCTTAAAACAACTTGCAGCAGGAGTATTTTATGTCTTGAGTAGAACCACCTACATGTCCTCTAAACTAGTAGGGCAAAAACAATCCCTGTGGCACTGGAAACTGCACAACCCTGCTGGAGTGAGTACAGGGTTGGCAGCTGACAGCAGGAAAGTCCTGAGCTGTAACTAATCTGACACAAGCAACTGATTTATTATGTGGCCTTAGGCAAATCTCTTCCCTCCTCTGCTTTCATGTCCACATCTGTAAAGTGAGAACAACACATGCACTTTGCAGAGATGCTGTGACCATGGGCTACAGTGGTGTCAGTGACTCCCAGCCACGCTTTCCAAGGAAACTTCAGCCCACCTGTGCAGAAAGCAAAGCCAGTCCATTCCCATGGTGCAGGCTCGGCAGAACTAAACCAGAACTGTGTGGAGGAAATTACCAAATTAGAAAGTAGAAAGCAGAGCCTGGAAAAGAGAGGTTGAAAAGACATTGCATTCAAGGAGGCACCCACTCCTTTGGGATTTACTGAGCCTCTGGTGGATCATAAATTTTTCTACCTCTGTTTAAAAGTTTTGGCAAAGTTCATGAGGTGAATATTTTACCCGAGGTAGAACATAAAAGCCGTTTGATGTGACTGTTATTCTGACAAAACTCAAAAGGAAACTTTTTATGCAGACATTTGAGCCAACATTATCAAATCCATAAACAATATCCATTTTCTGTGTGTCATGTTTCTCTTCTGGCTGGTTCTCACTATAAGCAAACAGCCCTCATTTTTTACAGAGTACTGCAAAATGCAATAGGTATTATCAAGAAAAGAAAAAAATAATTGAGGTAGTCTATCAAAGCTTGTCATGTTTTAACTGAATCTCAACCACAGTAAACAACAAAATGTGCCAATGACAGCAGCTGAAGGAAGATGCGCTTACAAAATAAAGTTCAGCCTTCTTCGTGCTAAAGCACCCACTTGAGCAGATGAAGGGTGTACAGGGTCATTGCTTGGAGCATGTGACTGGAAAGAAGGGGTTCCTACAGCTGCAATACTAGGCAATAATTAGACATGTCTGTCCCATTCTCCAGCCCTATGCGAGGACACCTGTGATGTCTTCTGACTCTACCATTCTCTGTCAAGGCAATTCTCTCATTAGTTTAGTTAAATACCTTTCCATGTCAGAAAACAATTCTGAAACAGCAGCATCAGTATATTACGCTGCCCTCTTGTTACAAAGCCAGCTGGGAGCATCACGGGCCTAAGAGCAAGGTGCACAGCCTGAGCATTGCCATCTATTTTGGCCATTTCCCCATCCTTAGTGACTTGATCTTATAAAATTAAAATCTAACAGGCCTCCTATTTTTCTTCTGATTGTTGGAGGGAATGCTAAAATCATTGATGGAAATTATTCCAAACAGCTAGTCCACAGTTTATACAGCCTCAACATTTAATCAAAGGAGGGAGGAAGGAATATTTTCAGAAAAATGTTTTACATGTAACTGTGCAATTACTTGCATGTAATTTTTCTGAAACTGCTCTTTGATCCAATCCATTTTCCTTCTTTATAGTTGCTTCTTTACAGGCTACTTGGATTCTCTCAATGGCTTATGAACGGTCTTCTGCACTTCTCTGACAGGTACTCTCATGACTCTACTGATTCCCATACAATTATGATAATTACACCTATTAATCTGCCAATACCCCTATAGCTCATGTCCCTGCCTCCAGTGTCATTCACCCCATCTATTTACAGAGTCATCACCTGTTTTTTTCCCCACAGCTGTTACCAGTGACTGAACACAGTGACGCTTCAGGTTTCTTTGAACTCTCCTTCTGACATCTACTCTGTACCTGTTGTAGGAATTTTGAGAGGGGATTATTGTGACTTTCTCAGGGTAAATTTATAAAAAACCCTCTGTTTCTTCTTTCAACCAGCATTGATACATTGGGAAAGCAAGGTGGAGGGCATGCTCCTCACATGCCTGGCTAGGTCATTTACACAGAATAAGCCGTTTCAGGAATCCTACCAAATTAAAATTATTTTATTGCAGCAGTGAGTGGCATAAGAAGTGTCCCAAATCACACAACTATCAGCCTGGCATTGCAGCCACCTAACAACATTAGAAGACAATTACCATGAAAAGCAGGGAAACGCCATCTGACAGCACGAAGGTTTAACCAAAGACAAAACTATCCACGTTAAGACAGATCACTTTGCATCACACAGTGATGTTTGTGTACACAGCTCCCTGTGTAGGTTAAAGAGTCCTTCTGCTATAATTTTGTCTGCGGTGGGAACTCCATATTGGATTGTGACAGGAATAAGAGAGAAAGTGTGAGGGAGGGAGATAGCTATTTTCATTCTGTTTTACTCAATGCATTAAGTGTAGTTTTTATTACTCTGGTTCAGTAATTTATAGTAATTGTATGCAGTGCCTTCAAGATCCATTTGCAGGACATTTGGCCTGAGATCATTCCCTTTCAGTTGCACAGCAAATCCTCCTTAGACTCCTCGACCCTGACCCTCTCATCCCTAAGCAGAGGGATATGGATAAGCCCGCAGGAAATCAGGAGGACCCAGAGGAATTTGGGAGTATCACAGAGGAGGACAAGAATGCATTGTCAGAGGCCTTTGTGCACAACCATTGCAAACCCAGCAGGCTCAAACCACAGGAAGACTCCTACATCTGCAACTGGGGTCTGAGGCAAGCCACTGCAGCACATGAGGCTTTCCTAAAAGATTAAGCAATTTATTTTTCATGTCCACAAAAGAACTTGGTCCTTGGGAATAGTTTTCTTCTCCCTCATTGCTTCTGTTCAGCCCTGCTACACATTAAAGTACATAACACACAGCTAAAGCCATTGCCATTGCCAGGCTGGCTCACAGCTCTCTGCCTGCTTTTCCAGTTTCAAAACATGAACCATCTTTGAAAAATGTACAGAAGATGTATTTGACACATATTCAAAAGTAAACAGCTGGAGGGATAAAGGGGTGGCTGCGCAGGGACTTCTCATTACAGTTCCTACTACAAAATGCCTAGAAAACAAGGAAGATTAAGTTTTT
This sequence comes from Atrichornis clamosus, assembly GCA_013400975.1. Classification (NCBI taxonomy): domain Eukaryota; kingdom Metazoa; phylum Chordata; class Aves; order Passeriformes; family Menuridae; genus Atrichornis; species Atrichornis clamosus. Next base: position 61,323 of record WBMZ01009853.1, read on the forward strand.
GAGCAATTGTTACAAAACTAAGAAGCAAAAGGAGGTGAAGAAACTCATATACTAATTAAAATGGCATGTAGTAGCAGCTATTGTCAGTACATTAATCACAATCTCTAGTATGACAACAACTGATGCCTTGGTTTTGTCACAAGGACAGAGTCAATAGCAAAGTGCTGCTGTACCACCATGAATACTGCGGGATAGATGCAGGAGTTCAGGAGACTGTTGATCCTTCCCAGCTTCCAGAAGAAAGAGATTCACTTCTGTAGTGTATTTGTGCTAAATTATGACACCCACGTTGGCCAGTGGAAGAGAGGTGTGATTGTACCCATTCTTCCTCCCTTGTCCATTTGCTCCTAAATGATGGGAAAAAGCAAAATCTTTTCCCATTCTGGCCTGACCAAACCCAATTTCCTAAACAAAATCATATGAAACCTGCAAGGCAGGTAGCGCATAGGCACAAGACCCAAATCTCTTCTAGTGGTCTAGTGGTGTTCTGAAAGAAGAGTCTTATAATTCAGGTATGATGCTAATGAAATATTACCATCATTCCTCCTGAAAGTGAATCAATTTGTCACAATGTTGTTGACTTTTATTCCAGAAACTCCAGATACAAAACAAAAAATATCATGGTACTACATATTTTGCAGTAATAAAATAATATACTTACACATTTAATACTACAGTCTATAAAACATTCTTAGGTGAAAACCGGTATTTTTCTACTGTTGTGATATTCCTGGCAGTTGATAGAAATGCAAAATTAAACAACAGAACTTCCTTTAATTTCACAGCCTGTGATTCTTTCATAAAACTTTTAAAGATCAATTATGTCCCATCACTGCAGAAGTCAGGCTGAACTAAGTGATTTATGCATAAATAGCTTTATACAGTCAACTACTGAAGAATGAGCAACTCATCTGTTCAAAGTACATGCAAAGTGCTATTATTTTTGCAAATACTTTACCATTATATTAATCTTACTGATGCTTCATACTTTCTGTCATACAGGCATCTTTTTGTACATGTAGCTCTGTGTGAATTTCATAAAATATATGAAATTGAACAAAATCAAAATTAGAATCCAAGAGCAATTGTTTATGAATGGGCCTGTACAATATCCCAAACACCACATGAAAACAGTGAATTAATGCTCTTCAAAGTCATCCTCAAAAATTTGCTTTCCTTTCCTGGGGGAAATAGAGGAAGGGTTTGCATTGTGGTAGAACAGCTGGGTGTGGCTTTTCAAGAAATAACATTGCAACAGTTTTTTGGGCCTTTCAGATTACACTGATGGCTTGCCTAAAAACTGAAGGCAGCACTCTTCCTCATCTGGAGCAGGGCTGGCAATACTCAGGCAAGGCTTTGAGAACTAATTCTCCAACTCAGACAGGCTGGAAATATTAAGCAGCCCATATATGGTGTTAGAGTTGTGTGCTCTGGTGAGGGCTGAAGAAAATTGTGTCTGCCTTATTTTTAGCCCTACAGTCCATAGTAGTCAGTAGTTTTACCACCAGGTACATCTCAGTGCTATTGTAACACAGCAGGCAGTACCCAGAGCTAATGGAGAGTGGCGAGGAGCAGGGACCCCTTTTGAATCTGTCATTTCCCTCCTGTTGCAGGGAAGCTGTCAAGATCCCAGGCTGCAAAGACAAGGTCAGGAGAAGAATTGAGGGACAGAATATGTCCCAGTGGGTGGCACAGCAGAGCTCTGTCCCAGTACAACAAAAAGACTGTTTGTTGTCTACTCAAAAAATCCACAAATTATCAGAGCAAGATATTGGTATCCACTCGAACCTTCGTGAGTCTGGGAAAAAATGGTCTACTAAGTCAGTATCCAACCTGAGATCTTCAGAAGTAATTTTGGGCTAGCTTAGAAAATATACGTGCATATTAGGGAAAATGTAGACTCATTAATAGTTTCTTTTCACATTTTTAACTGAAGAATTAGAATTATATTAATGGTGGATCCTTAATCAGCAGGACTGTCATTCGATTTTGCTTCTATAGAGTCCTGTAAGTCTAAATTCAAAAGAGTACACAATACAAAAGTTAAAATAACAAAGAAATTCTATGACAGAGAAGAAACAGGCATTATCTATTCGGGCAATATCTAACAGAGCAAAGACACAACATTCAGAAATCCTTTGTGGAGTCTTAGATCTATGACCATCCAGTGAAGTAAATGATTTGAGGTGCATCTTTGGCATCATCCTGTAAAGAATTGAAGCACACTGACACAATACAAAGCTTATTGCACATCTTAACCTATTATCTACAAGGAGAAGTTACAGCACTGTCATACCCAGCAAAACCTCCCTAGAACACCAGGAAAGAAGAGGTTCTTCTTCCAGTTTTAGGATGAGCATCTAGAAAACATGTTTCTCTTTGGGCCTGATGTATTGTTATTTATCCAACAGCAGTACGGCTGAGCCCCTGAGCACTGTGATCTCTCTAGACCCTCCAGGATGCTTTGTGCCATGTCAGTGGATGTGGATGGACCACTCTGTGCTCGGTCTGACTCAGCCCCCCCTCTCTTTCATAACCGTGCTCGGGGTAGGGAGAACAGAATGTGACTATCTCAGTGTGTTGAAAGAGGTTATAGCCAAAATTGAAACAGAAACAACCATACAGGCTAAAGAGCTCTGTATCCAGCAGTCACCGGCTCTTAGGAGGATTATGAGGGACCAAGAAAGGAATTAATCAGAAAATTCTCATAACAAGAACACAGCCTTTTATCAGAGGCACTTCCCCTGCTATGTCCTTACACTCCCTCAGCAAAATGTACTTACTTACAGAATTTCAGGTTTTATTGATCATCCCATGCTTAAATGCATCTAGTGGGTGGTACTAATTATTCAACCAGTTGGTCAAGGAAAGATTTTAAATCATGCTGAAACACAAATGATTGACAAACACATACTTTGCAGATTTTATGCAAAGAGCATCACAGCTTACAGGTCAAACTCAGAAAATGTTTTGAAAAACAAAGCAAAATGGTCTGACTCTACAGCACTCTACATCCTGCAACCTTTTACATATGTACAAAATATAATGCAGCCAAACAAAAGGTTTCCATCCACTTCCCAGTGACATCAATGAGGTACCTATCAAGGCAGAGAATTTAGGAACAATTTAGGAACGTACAGCTTCAACACACAAGCAGTGTAATGCTACTTCCACCTTCCCAACCTAGTAGTAGGAGCTCCTGTTTTGGTAAATTTGGTCCTAAATAATGATTTGCCACAGAAGACAAAGGAAAATACAGTATTATCTCTTAGACAAAGATTCCAAACTCTTCTTTAAGTAAACAGAGCACAAACTGAAAGTTCAGTCTAGCTGGCAGGAAAGCTCATTTCATTAGTAATGGGAATTCAACCTGTAGGAAGTAGGAAGTAGGCAAATTGATTTTGAACATGCCTGTCTGAACACATAGTCACAGCACTCAGAGAAGCACCTTGCTTAGAGGTCCCTTGTGACAATGAGAAGTTTTATCAATTTCCCTTGAAGAACAGCAGATACAGGTAGGAAGCATGTCCCTGCATCTCTCCAGTCTGAAAGTGGCTGTAACACATAGATATGGGAAGCCATGGCAGGGTAATGCTTAACAGAGATTGATACTTTCCAAAAAGAATCCTGAACCTGGGAAGGAGTTTCTGTAATGCTGCCTTGACGAGGATGCTCCTTCCTGCCCCCATATGAAGATGAGGTTCTCCTCCAGGTCTTCCTGTACTAAGAGATTTCCCACCCCTCATCAGACACAGGGAAGGGCAGTGCTATCCCCTGACAAGACACAAATAAACACAAGTTTGAGGGCAGAGATGGCAAGAAGGGGTATTAACCCTCTTATTTTCTGTAATGGATGAGGTAGGATCATGTGCGAGATGTCCAGGAACCCCTCTATGGCAAAGAAAGGCTGAACCTTCATGATTATTGTATTACTTGTGTTAGTATGTACTAATGACACAGGCAACTTTTTGTCCGCATTTCTCTGCTATGCTGATCTTCCTGAGCTGTTCCTTGCACAATTTTTTGTGGCTGCAGTTTTGCCTGTCTTTGAGAAGCAGAAGAGCACCACCATCTCCTGTGGCTTAGAAAGAACTGTAAAAACCCTGATTTGAAAGGAGCTCTGGGCCTGCTGCCTGGATGCCTCAGGCAGCAAAGGATTCACATGCTATTCAATTATGGCCTTCTGTGGCTGAAGGGAGCAGCAAGGGAATGCCACTCTCACTGGCTGGTAGCACAGCTGCTGAAGCATCTTTTTACAGATTCTAAACATCAGGTCTCTCTTCTGTAGTAGCAGTGTTGCATAAACAGCACATGCAGTGCCTAACTTTAAGCCTTCCAACTGCTGAGAACAACTTAGCCTGATGCCTGGTGAGATTGCTCTCTAAAATTATGTATATCACTGCATTACAGAATTATGTTATACATTCTTATAATCATGCAATCATGCATTATATAAGGTAAGCATGTTTACATGATGTATCCCAATACACATACCTCTAAAGTCCTATGGAATCGTCCCCTGGAACACTACAACACCAGATATTATAGAACAGAAATAATTTTTCTATTACCTATAGTTTTTTGGTTTAAAATTATACATGTGCAGTCCTTAAGAAATGATTCTATTATGCACACAAATGTGAGTCTGTATGCATATATCTAAAAGATCACATATGTATATATGCTGTACATTTAAAATTGCACACATAGTAGATAGATATAGATATAGATACACATTCTGTGTAATATGAATGTGTTATTATATGAAAAGGGAACATAACAGCTAGTTTACAGTGAAATTACAGCTAAGGTCCTTGAGCACATCTCTCCACTGCCCACACGAAGAACGTTAGTTGTGGGGAGATGGGGGAATAAGACTATGGAATATTCTCACACTTGTGTGCAAGACGAGTTTACAAGGCTATGAAGAAGGCAAGGTTATACTTTTACCCCCAGCTGCCAGTGACGGCTGAGCTCAGATGCTGTGAGCCAGGAGACATTTCCTCTCATAGAGATAAGACACCATCAAGCTGCTGGTGGCTCCCATCCTGATCCTCAGCAATGAGTTCTGTCAAATTGAAGATCTGTCAGCAGTGAAAATATTTCAAAAGCAGCTGTACCATGCAATTGAATCTACTTTCCTCCTTCTTTGCAACCTTACATACCACACAGTCATATACAGAGCTAATAATCTACCCCTAAATTTGTGAATTTAATTCTCCAGTGCATGTGTGCATACACACCCAACACAGAGTGGCTGTATAAGAGTTCAGGACAAATGGGTTTAAAAGCATGAAAATACATACGCACTCCTACATATGCAGATTATTCAGGACTCTGCCACTTATAAGCAGAACAAGTGCAGATGAATGAAAAAAACTGCATAAAGCTGTGTTTGTTACCTATTTTATTTCTTTATAACACTTATGGAGGATTTTGCAAAGCTAATTCTCAGCCGTTACTTGCCATTTTGCAAACATGTTTAACATCAGCTGCATCAGGTAACTGTGTAGCTATTTACCCTTCTGTAGAGATGGTGCTGATTACATAAAGGAGCAGGTGTATTTCTTGGGTAATGCAGCTGAAACAGAAATATTTTGTCCCGGGGGAAACCAGCCATGATGTACGAAATGTGCTGAGGATACAGGATGCAGTGCTTACTAGGAAAGTCTCAACCAATTCCCCTGCAAGGTGTGCAACCTCTGTACATCAGGAGCACCACCAACTGGAACCTGACTGTGCTGTAATGAAATTATTGCACCGACAATTGCAGACTCTGTGCTTTTAATGGGGTGGCTGACAACAATTTTTCTTCTCAGAAAGAGAGACCAACTAAACCCTTTTTTTTCTCTCTCTGTCTCACACAAACACAAACTTTGCATAGAAGAGCCCTATACTCTCCTTTCCTTTGGGAACCATAGACGTCCTAACTACGTAAGTGCATGCAGCAGGTCAGGACCTGGCTGTGCAATTTCATTACTGTAATGATTAGGAACTGTGTCAAAAACCATCACTTTCTGCTCCTGTGCCAGTACCATCGTGTGCTGTAGCTGCTCTTCTCCATGTTTAACCTCAAATTTCAGCCCACACTCAATGCTGTCTGCCCTGATGTTCTCATCTAATCAACATTTAGTTCCCAGGTCATGCTCACAGCTGCCACTGCACCTTTCTTCATTTCAGCTTAGCTTAGCTTTTTTTTCATCCAGGCAAAATATAGCACCTCCAAGCCATATCACACACAGGCAGCCTGTCTTTGGATGAAGTTACCTCAGAGTATTTACTACATAATTTGGTAGCTTACTCCTTAATGGGCTCTACTCTGGCTGCAGGCAGATCGAGTCAAAGTGTGTTAATTAGTAAGCAGTCAGACCCATGAAATATTTGCCTTGTAATTATCCATTGAAAATTTTCATCTTACTGAACCACTTTTGAGCCCATCTAAATTGCTTCCCATCAGCCCAGCAGGCTTGCTTCGGAGGTAGGGACTGGTAGAGTACAAAGAGGTTGAACCTCACTAATGAAACTCTCCCTGAGAGTAGTATGCAAATAAGATTTGTTTCATCCTTCATAGTCAGCAACTCTAAATGCTGTATGGCTGCCCCACTCATTAGAGCAAAGGCACCATGCTGGATAAATACGCTGCCCTCTATCCCTGTTGCTTCATTCCTCAGTAAAATTCACACTCTGGAAGAATTGAGGAGTCAATATAATTCACTGAGCAATGCAGGTCAGAGGAACAAGACTCTTGTAGAGTTTATAGAGTCATGCTGCAGCCTTCTCACTTCTGAAAGCCAAAGTGGTTTCCAGATGTTGTTCTTGCAAACTCTGCTCACAGTCTGGAAATTCATGAAAGGGTTTTAGTTCAGAATTGCACAGAAAGGGCAATGAAATTATGCCCTGCAGGCACAGTTCAGTGTTAGGTGCTACTCTGACTTAATAAATGGTGAGAGACCACAGGCTCCTGCCTGATGGAGAACTTCCTTGGTGGCTTTTTAACAGCTCTTTGATCTGAGGCTTCACAGTGTGATGCAGATTGACTGAAAGACACAATGATGTTACTGAAGTTTGAGTGTTTCTTGATTGGTGGTGAATTGTACTAGCTCCCCTTGTCTCCTGTGTCACTTAATTTGATCTTTCTTAATCTTCCTCCCTGACATTTCTTATCACATAACACACTTTTGTAAAGGCCAGGGGCATGGAGGGGGATGCAGGACACGGGATTCTTTTTAGCCTTTTGCAGATGCAGTGTCCTACCACAGTATTTCCCTCTTTTGTAGTGGTACTTTCCCGGAGTTTTCCTCCATTCTCCCACCACATTTGTACAAGTACATTCAGAGATGAGAATTTGGAAAAAAAAAATATGAGCACAGGCCTTGCAGGAGGTGAGATTGTCATTATTCTCTTTAATGGCATTGATTTCCTTTTCTTTTTCACTGCTGAAGAGTAAGGAAGGACTGTAAATAAGAGAATAATGCTACTGTCACTCTGACATACTGTAATGAACAGCACAATACGCCTTGAATGAAAAACACAGGAAAGCAGTTCTGCAAAACTACCATTTCCAGGGTCATAGGTGATATATTTATGGAGTTTTAATTTTTTTCTGGCTTGTTGTGTAATGAGATCATAGAAATGTAGAACCAGAAGGTGCTCAAGAGGTAATGTAGGAGAGCCCTCAGTGAGACTTTTAACATCCTTCTGAGGACAGGGGAGTTTGGCATCTCCTACACCTCCTGCTCTCCGACACTGAGCCTGCAGAAAGCACAGTTTATCAAAGCTCAGGATGAGCTGCACCTACCCAGCATGTTCTTTCTGCCCCTTCAGCAGCCCTGGACCCATGTGTTAAGGGCAAGCTGAGGAAGACTTTGGCCCAGAGCAGACCACTGCTGCACCAGAATGTGTCACCCTAGCACCCTAATGAATGAGCTTTTGGTCAAGCCAGAGGCAGACACCAGGCTGAAAACTTCTCATCTACCCTATCCCTCCTTTTGCCACATATGATTCCCTGTCTCCAGAACCCCAGACATCCAATTTGCTTGCATGAGCTCAACCCAAGACGCTCTATAACTATGCATGTTGCATTTACCCTAGAGAGAAAGCTTTTCCTAATATCTAAACTAAATATTCTCCTAATGTAAATTAGACTAATTTGCTCTGGTATCTCAGCAGAAAGTAAACCATGGCATAAATTACTAGTTCAAAGAAATCCTGTTCTGTGCTCCTGTCATACTCCAAGGTAAAGCCTGACCCTAAGCAATTTGGGGCATGCTTTTAAAATAGGATTGTCACAACATAATCTGACAAGAAGTAAGAACAGAAAGCTTTGCCATTTCTTTGAGAAAGCTTCTTGGAAACACCTCTTCTTAGGGTGATGCTGAGATACAGGAGAGTAACTTGTAGTAATATTATATGGTAGGGCTAGAGACAACCTGACAAGATGACTTGGAAAACTTGGTCTGATAATGAACTGTGCCAAGAGAAAATAAGTCTGTTTTAATAGAAATATTTCCTGAAAGGACCATTTGGAGATATCTGAGTTCATCAGTGAGTCAGACACAAAAGGTATTTGCACTTTCTCAACCAAATCCCATCAAAAACTACCTTTATGAAAAAAAAGCTTCAATGCTATGGGAGAAAAGATTCTGGGGGAGGTGCAGGGGAATAACCACCAGGTTAAACTAATTAATAGTGTTTTTTAAAAAACCCCAAGCTCTCAAAGGCATTTCTTTGGTCATTGCAGAAGAAGCCCACAGATACCCTGAATTCTTCTAGACTTCAGCAAATTATCAGTGACAGTTATTTTGCCCCTCTCCTCTTTAGCAGTCAAATGCTCACATTTTACCTGATCCTGGACACAGTTCTTTAATCCTTCTTACAGAGAAGACGTTACTGAAACAGGTTATTGTACAACTAGGTCTTTGCTATTTCCCTTTCTCTATTTATCTCTCCTTAGATTTCTGAACAAAAATAATCAGAGCATCATCTTTGTTCCATCTGTACAGAAACAGGAAAGGTTATGAGTTGCACTGTTCAAGACTGCCTTATAGTCTAGTATTTTAAATGAGGCCATTTGAAAGAGAACTAAACCTCAGAAAATGTCATAAACTTCCTTGAAGAGTATGCATTCTTCTGCAAGTTAAACTTACTTGGAAGGCTGAATTTGCAGTTAACTTTAGAATAGACTTGCAACAGAGGGAAGGAATAAATGCCATGATGCCATGCTGAGACAGGCCTTTATGTGAAAGAAAAAAAATACATGTGTGAAATTCTGAAGTACCTGAAAGCAGTGAATCTGAGCATTAGTGTCCAGAGAGGGAATTTATGTGACACACAGATTTATCTGCCCTTATGAGGTCAAGTCTTTTATACTAGTGGCTTAACAGTAGGAGTTTAGTTTTCATGCTCACAGGAGTTTTATGACACTGGTTTCCTGAATATCTCTTTGCCTATCGAGCATTCACAGACAGGAATAAAGATCAATGTATTTTTAACTTACTTACATGGTACATTTGTTACAGATTATGCCATTTTGAATACAGACAACAAGCCTCAGAGCAGGACTGTGAAGCAGACCTTCAGCCAGAAGATGAGTTCTGCCTACAGGAGAAGATGCCCAAGAAAACTTAAATGAAGGATTGTTGTACGTGAGCAACAAAAAGAAGGAAAGCCACGGGGAGAAACGAGTTAACTGTAAACCAAGAAATGCAAGCTGGGTCTACTACCATCTAAGGAGAAACCAAAGAGCTGATACACCAGACAATTACTGGCTCTTCAATATCACTTCCCCTTTACTGGGACCAGACAGCATGACTGTAGGCTACTGGCCAGATCTCTGTAGAATTAGCTCTACAAGTAGCTGGGGTTTTTTATACATTTATATTAGTCATCAAAGAAAGAAAAGGGCAGAAAAGAGGAGAGCAACAACTGAGCAGCAGGAAATATACTCAGGGTAGTGAGGCAAACAGGAGGTGGTGGGAGCCTGGTGCTCTAGGCCATGCCGAGTGTGCAGAACACAAATAAGAAGAGCTTCAAAAGTTTGATCATCACACAAGTCCAAGGTAAGGCAGATATTGTCTGAAGTCACAGCAGCAACCTAGGAAGCTGTGACAGACTATGTGGGCCTGGAGCAGCAGCCCAGTGAGGGCCAAGGAGCTGTGAAATGGTCGTGGAGAGAATTGGCTCTAACTCTTACAGATCAGGTCTGTAACAGGGATTTGTCTGGATGGTTGTAGGTGAGTAAAAGATAACGCTGACCCTGATTATATCAACTTCAAATGTTGTCTGCCTCACCAGGTGAAGTGGGCCCCACAGAGCTTCCAGATCCTGTGGGAACATACCAACACAGGGAGGTACAAAGGAGATATCACCTTCTTTGCTATGCACTGCAATTAAAACTGGGGTGCATCACTGTGAGCCCCTCTCCCAAACCAGTTGCATTTACAAAATAAGTAATTCACACTTGCAGTTTCTATCTATCTGTTGCTTAATATTTAATGTTTCTCTTAGGGAGTTTCTAGATACCAAGGCTGCCACACTGCAGATGAGGAACCTGGTACCTGGAAGGTGGTGCAATGTGTTTTAGAAGACAAACAGTCCAGCTCTCCCTCACAGCAGAGTCAATACAGCAGCACAATATTTGCAGGTAGCTTCAGTGACATGAAATTTAACTGATGTAAAAATGTAACCGAATACTGTAACCAAATAGCTTGTACTTGTCTGCCAAAATCAAACTGCCTCTCACTGCAATGTGCTCAGAGGAGTCACAGGCTCGTGGACAAGAGGAGTACACCAGCACCACCTCCTGGCATACGAAAACTCCAGGGATTTAAGAAATGTAACAGAAGATGAGATTAAAAAACTCACATCTGAGTGGGAAAGACAACAAAATAATGCTGTCCATGCACTAATGATAATATTTTCAATTCCTATAATGGTCTTTTGGTACCAAGATATATACCCGATGTTTGGAAGTGATGGTCTAGTCAATGCCTTTAATGAATATAGGGCACCATAGTAGGGAGCAGGATAAGACATAAACACACCAAGACAAATATTTTTGACACATAAACACTAGGGTGCAGCAAGCCCCAAAAGCTCTCTGCACATCAAATATTGTCATCTGAAAACCAAAGCACTCTGAAACTTTAGTGTAATGGCCTGAACAAGGGTTTGAGACATGTATAAGCAGTCTTTGCAGTAAGTCTGACTACATTCATGCTTTACTTGCTCCTCACAGCAGCTGCAGCCGAGACTGTGGTCTCCTTCCAAGAGTCAGAAAGGCAATGTCAACATTTGTCTTGAGCAGAGGAAAGCAATTCAAAGACAAGTGCTGGCAGTTTCCTTCAGAAGGTGTTGGATCTTGTACTTGAAAATGACGGCCTCGCAAAGGGCAGCATGTTGATTATCAGCACTATAAAAGGACCAAGACAGCTCTCTAGCTCTTCCTTTGCACACTTGACAGTGCAAAATGATGATGTAGGAGGAAAATCACTGAGCATAAAATGCTTCCGGACTCTGAAAAACTACATGGAGAGAAAAAAAAAAGAAACACTTGCAATACTAAATGAAATTATATTATACTTATGCCAGTTCTTCAAGCTGTGAGATTACTCAAGCAGAACTGCTGATAATCACAGGGGCCAACTGGCAAAATGAAACCTGTTTATGTCTATGGAAAAGATTAAGGTCCTAAAACAGATGGGAAATAAACTTTATCATTTTTAACTAAAACTGAATAAAATATTTGGGAGAAATCCTGACTTTAATGTCTCAGAAAAAAGCTGCAAACTTCAGCATTTCATGAAAGCTAAACAGCAAATTCTCAAGATCTGAACCAAGGGCTTCTAATTTTGAGGTTAGTCAATTAATTTTCTCACTCCCAAACCTCAGTGAAACATTCTCAGGAGCCCTGTTGTTTTCTTGGTTTATATAGCTCCCTTCATTTTCTTGTGGCCAAATACAGCTTCTAATTTACATCAATAGAAGATCAATTTGCATGTATTAGCAAGGTCTAGCACGATTTTTTTTTCGTGACACAGAAACAAGACCTTTATTTTAATATTGGATTAATCTATTCGTAGTTATTAAAGGTTTTTTAAAGATAAATTCAGCTCATTCACTAAAAAAAAGTGCCACAGGTGAATTTGGCTTTTTTGAGAGTACAGAATGCCACTCCAAAGATGGACTTGATCCCTCTGCTTTTCAGCTTTTGAAGAAGAGTCACCTGGGCAAATCCCACTGCAGAGCTGCTATAGGGTAGCATGTTATGTTCCATTAAACCTGGCAAGAGAAAGGTTCAAAGCTAAATCTCACAGATCTACCTCCAAAAGTTAGGCTGTTTGGAGAACAATTCAATACCTAAATTTTCTTGGAACCTGGAGGAGGAAATATTAGTAAGTGAGATGAGTCACAAATTCTGTGTCTCACCTACCACTTCCCGAGCATACTAAATACAAGGCATACATACAATCCTTACCCAAAAATTAACTGAACATGTCTGTTTTACTAGCCAGAAAGAACCAGAGGGGCTGTCTACACAACATATATACCTGAAAAGAAGCAGGTCAACCTCTGCTGAAGTGCAATACTTTTTGTACCATTAAAATGTAATATCTCAAAACAATATCAAGTTGATTTCTCAGCTGGACATCCAACCCCTATTCCAAGTTTCAGAACTTCCTTCATTGTTGATACTGAAACTTAAAGTTAAGGAGTAGGGGATGGATCATTCCCGAGCTTTTCATAGCTTCATCTCAAATGGGCACTTTTTGGTCACCATAAGGTGACCACCATAAGTGAACACCATAAGGTAGAAAAAGAAAACACTTGTATTTCCCATACATATCCAACGTCTTCTCAAATTGTTCAATGTTTTTAAAAGCTGTGAATGCAGTTTGCTTTGGTCTGTGCAACAAGTTCTTATGCAAACCAGAGGTTTTGTGGGACAGAGCTGAGACAATCTTCTTCACTAATATGCTCAAAGCAATCATCTAAAGACATCAGACACCTCATTGCAGCAGTTGCATCTTTGCTATGTGTTTTTAAACATATGATAACATATGGTATGTTTGAAGAAGGACAATAAGAATTCATGTCCCCAAGGTAAGGAATAGTTATTCATGTCTGTTTTAAAAAGCAGTATGCAACAATTAGTATTATTCATCAGTCCTATAAAGAAGAATAATTATCACTGTTAAAAAGCCTAGGCAGATGGAGATTAATTCAGAGGAAACTCTGGTGAACAAAAACAGAGATCCCAAATGTTGTGCTTACACCACTTTGGTAAGTTATAAATAAATAATTTCTTAATGACAAAGAGAGGGCTATAAACATAATGGTTCTTTTCTCTTAAATGGGGTCTGAAGATCAACTGAGAAGTTTGGCTTAATAAAATGTGCTCAACTTTTGCAATCAAATGAAATAATTCAAGTTAAAACTTTTAATTAAAAGTGCTTTATAAATTGCATTCATTATGTATGTTTGCAGTGATATATTTCTTTGCTCTCTGGAGCAATCTGTTTTCCTTAGTGGTTTTTTTTTTTTCTCCACTTAATAAATTATCCTCATTTACACAAAATGTTAATGCCAAACTCTTTATTAATAGGATAAATATGGACTTCAGTAACAACAAATTATATGGTGTCACTATTAAATGATCTGCCCCTTCCCAGACTAAGTTCACTGTTCAACACCAAGCCTGCAATTGCTTTGGCAGCTGCTTTTTGCAGCACAGCACAAGAAATATTTAAAACAAAGATTTCAGGAATTACTCCTTTGAGATGGTCTAGCACAATTTGAGTTTTCCCGTGCCTTATTTTGAAACAGAGCATTGAATTCTTTCCTCCGCTACATTGGCTTTCTTCCCACAGTGCTGCAGCAGATTAGGATGCACAAGAAAGCAAGTGGCAGTGCAGACTGGCTCTGTTTCTAAGCTGACATGAACAACTTGACATTCAAACAAATTTAGGACATGAGCCCCCAAGCATACTGTGTTCTCTCACAGATTTTGGCTGCTCTGCCAGTTGTCCTGTCCTTACAGAGACCAGACAGACAGAGGCAGCCCAATGGAATTAGGCAAAGATGGCTTCCACGGTAGCATTACAAGCTGCAAGATATATCCAGAGGTAGCAGTGTCATGCTTTTCTACAAAACCTTACTGAATTTGTTTTTTACAAGAACAAAAGCTCAGGACATGATCTTCAGCAGTCTAAAACACGCACAGCTCTGGCACCCAGGCAGTAAGGAAAAGACTACCACTTGATGCAAAAACAGGGATGAAAAGGACACGATGGAAGGACTAGGTTAGGACAAGTAATGGCTAAAGATCCAGGAGAAGTTAGTAAGCCTGAGATTAGGTAAGAAAGAGGACTTTAGAGGACCGAGAAAAAGACCATGATAAATGTAGTAAAGAAGGATCTCTAGACACCCAAGGAGCTTTTTCTTCAATATACAGAGCATAATTCCAATTTCCCAAGCCGAGTATCAGCCATGGGCTATAAAGCACCTTGGAAAGGGCATTTTTCATTCTCCTTTACTGCTGATAAACAGGTGATGACAATCTGATACTGCTATCAGTTATTCTGCTGCTGAAGTGACAAAGATCTGTGTGATAGAAGGCTCTGGTTCTGTCAACAGATAACTTCTCTTGAGAAAATTTCTTTTATTTCAGTCTGACTTCTAAAAACTCAAGACTACACAGACATTTCTTCTGAAGAATCAGTGAGGTTGCAAAGTAAAAGATTTAAAAGTTAACAAATGGTAGAATTAAGGTCTTATAGACAGCATCACTTCGTGCAAATTCACTATGACACAGTTAATGACTGCACGGTCAGAAGAATCCAAGGCACAAACGTCAACACTTGTTGGAAAAATCCCTTTTTTGCAGTCTTATATATTTTCCAGAGTCCGTACGCTTATCTTGAGCGTGTTTTTTAATATTTTCAGTGGCAGCTGATGGTTGCTCAGCAGCTTTGAGCATTTAACTTAAATATATTCAGTCAGGAGCTAAAAGATGAGCTCTTTTCAGACAATGGCCATGTGAGAAAAGTCAATGGACAAGCAATGGCCAGGAGTTTTGTGGCAGAGGCCCGGGAAGACTCTGTGCCTCCAGGGCAGTAGCATTCCCTCACCTAAGAATTTGTCTTTTCCCTTATTTACAGTTCTCTCTTCTTCCTTTTTGGCATTTCCTATTTCTAGGTGATATTGCAGCTCAGTGACCCTTAGGATGTTGGCTGCCCTTGTGGATAGTAAAGGTAGGAGAGGGAAGAGGAAGGCTATGTCACTGCAAAGACACTCCTGGTGGCCTCTGTGGCCATTCTTCAGGAGTTGTCATCACACTGGCATGGCACATTTGCTCTACAGAGACAATCGATTGTTGATAGCCATTTCAGAGGTGTTTATTTTCTTCATCCTTATGGAGAAAAAACAGGTTGGAGAGTGATCAAATTGTACCCTGAGAAGAGAGACAGACAAGGCTGCAAAGACCTGCACAAAATCACGTGCTTAATTTCCTTAAGGAGTAGGGCACTCCATCTCTTGGCAGGGCTGCCTTTTCCTTTTTGTCCCTGGCCTGACCTCACACAAAAAGTGCCACAATTTTTCCCCCTTTACAGACATTGATTTTAATAAAATACTGTGGTGGGTTGGCCCTGACTGGATGCTGGATACCCAGCAAAGCTGCTCTATCACTCCCCTCTCTAACTGGACAGAGGAGAGAAAATACAATGAAATGCTCATGGGTTGAGATAAGGATGGAAGAGATCACCCACCAGGTACCAGTTAGTAGGTATAGAAAATGAACTTGTTTGACAGAAAAACTGGATGCAACCACAAAGCTAATGAGCTTTATCACCATATGTTTGTTCATAGTTCCTGATGACATTTTTGACATGATGCTTAGCTGAGAATGGAAGATATATAAATATGTATTTCATTTGGCAGCCTGACCTAGATAAACAGTATATCACTTTCATGGATAAAGGATTTACAAATGTCTCTGGAGAATAGAAACTTGCTGGCCTTTTGTTTTCATATCACTGTGGTCTCTCACATATTAAATAATTCAACTATTTTCTGATTGCAAAGAGTTAGTCTTGACTCACATTTTTTTCAGCAACTTGAGCCTGCAGAGTAAAGAAATGGTAGCAGCACAGTTCTATGTGGTAAATCAGTTTTGTGACAGCATTTTGTTCTTGCTGTGAGCATGTGCTACACTAGTGCCTATTTCTATTTTATGAATAAGTCAAAGTGTGAATTCCAAAAAAAATGCACCTTTTTTTAATGGGAAAAATAGTGATTGTCAAATACATATACTTATTTTTAAGGACATGAGCGTGTGAACAGCATGTCTAACCTTTACTAAGGAAGGAGATATTTTCTTTTTCTCTAATAAATTAGAGGGTGAAAGGGCAGGTATGTCTTCTTTACACAAGAGCTTGATGCAATACAAAAAGTATTGAACCACTAAACATGGATTCATTAACAGTTTTCCCAGGAGAAGCAGCATGCGGTATCTTTGCAGTATGTTTTACATCTCGTGTATATTAACCCCAAAGAAACAAAGTACTTCTCATCAACACATAGGAGGATCGTTCTAGTTCTACCTTAAGTAGAAGATTGACTGGAAAGTATTTGGAAGAACACTGGGGACACCCTGTCAGCACAAACCACATTTTCAAACTTCTCTGATTAACCTTCCAAATCCATATGAGCTACTCTAGAGTAGATCTGTGGAAAATGCATCTGGAAGAAACCCTGAGATATCCCTCAACCTGTGCAAAATGGGAGGCTGTCTGACCCTTGCAGGGCAGGAATTGCTGTACAGAATTATATCCACCAGGCAGACTTTCCCTGAGCACGATCTTCTCCTCACCAAGCAGAGCAGTGGGGCCACCTTGCTGGACACGATGGTGGCAGCTGTGGTGCCTGTGCCCCCTTCCTGCTGCTCTCATTCCATCATGAACACTGTGCCATCACTGCCTGTCAGCTGCCCATGTTTCTCAAGGACCTTCTCACCTCTTCACACTTTAAAGAAATTTCGTACTGCAAACCAGCATCAGTGACTCTGTACATTGGAGTTAGGACCAAAGAAGCAATGAACATGTGTGGCCTAATAAATACTTCAGAGCATTACAAAATAACGAAAATTCTTAATGCTGCCCCTGCATTCCTAGGTAGCCTTAAATGCTGACATAAGTAAAGTAACCTTTGCTTTTTTTAAATGATGGCTATTCTAAATATATAGCATACAAAAGCACAACAGAAAGTGTTATTTTTGGCTATATTTATATTATTTATATAGCTATATTTATATTATATATATTAGTTATATTAATAGGTTGATGGAATTTTTTTTCTAGGATGTGTATGTTTAAGATTTAGACTACAATATATGTTACAGTGTTCATAGGGCACATTCAGCTTGTGGTTTGGCAAAAGCCTTGCTTGGGGACATACTCAAGGTTTTCTGCCTTTGACAGCTTTATGGTCATGTTATCAGTATGTTCATCTTCTCTTGGGGTTTTAGCATTCTGAATATTTATGCTACAGTGTCTTCAAATCAAAATAATGAAACACAAACAGCACCACCTTATATATGTTGGTTATTGACAGGCTTATGTACAGACCCTCATGGCTGTAACCCAGGCAAAGAGCTTAAAATCTATACTGAACTATAACTCTAAATTTAGAACCATTACGGTCCTTCATTAATAATAGCAATACTCAGCACTTGAGCATAGCTGTGCCTTTTATAGGAGAACCTTGAATGTGCAGTGAAAGCACTAAACAAATCACAAAACACCCTTATGAAGTTCAGAATTATTATCAACCCTTCATTTTAAAAAGGAGCTTGAAGATGTCTTTTTATATTTTTTTTCCCAATATCCTCATCTAAAAGTTTGAAAGGGAAGCCAGGTCTACCTAGCTTAGTTGTTAGTAAGTTTTGTGGACCATTCTACTTCTACTCATAAGTTTTAAGGCCATGGGGAATGACTATGATCATCTAGTCTCATGGATACGAGATTGCTCTTTCTGGCCAGAAGGTGGAAATTTTCCAGTTCTGTAGAGCAGTATTATATCCGTGTCCTTAATACACACATTATACACTCTATAAACATATGCCATACAGAGTCTAAGTAAATCAGTCCTGTTAGAATGAAATCAGAGTTTCTGGGACCTGTCTGTCTCTCTTACAAATTCATTTCAGTTGATCTTCCTCAGCTGAGTACGTTCTTGCCAAAACCCACAACACAGCGTGGTGGTTTATGGACTGGGCTCTCTTCATGCACCTCCATGGCCAAACACTGCAGAGGTTTGATGCAATTAGCATAGCATTCAGCTTAGTGTCTTATTGCCCAGAGTGAATTACACCCTTACTGTGAGCAGAATATTGAGTGTTCAGCTATAAAAGATGATGGATGTCTGCAAGGAATATTTTTTAACAATTATCCTGTGCCATGTGCTCCCTATTAGCATAGTAATGAACTACTCTCTTCTGAAATAACGTGAAGGAAAATCCACCACAGTGGTTTTCTCTCTCCTTTTATATTTAACTTGTTTCAAACATGCAAGATGTGAGAACAAAACAGAGTGGGCAAGACAAAGCCATTATGACAATGCATGAGTACATGCATAAATTCACTGGAGAACAATAGAACGAGAGAAAAGAATCGAAGATAAACAGTGAAGGTACGGGTACACTGAAAGGATGCATATATATCACAGCAAACTGAAACTGCTCTTTTTACTCTTTTGTTTAATGCTAAAGAGGAATAATTCTATTCATACCCTCTTCAAGGGAGATATGACATGAGAAAATCACCAGGCACTGTATTTTTAGTGCTCTAAAATGTCTTCTATTAGGTTAGGATTTTTCCTATCAGAAACCTTTTCCTGGGAACTTTGTCTGTTGTTTAAACAGTGGGTGATGGTGTATCAGTGGAAGGAACACACTTTGGACAGCAGACTGTACTTCTAAATTCATCGCTTTTTCATCAGAACCTGGTGGCTCTTAAAATAGCAGTGTAACAATAATATTCCAGGTATAGGGAGACTGGTCTTGTCAAAACATTGTGGCTGTTACAGGCCTGGGTGCAAAGAGATTTCAGATTCCTGACAAGTGTCTGTGAGAAAGCAAGGCTTTCTCAAGGACGCTGCAGGAAAACAATCTAAAAGTCGTGTAAACTATGGTCTTGTTATAAGACCAAAGAAGAAAACATGAGGTAACAGTTACGGGGTCCAGCCAATCCCTTCTGGAGGGTGGCTGGTCAGTGAACCAATGACCTTGTGTTAGTCCAGCATGCTAAGGTATATAAGCACCTTTGTAAATATAATAAAGTCGTCAGTTGGTTTGCATCTACATAAGGCCGTCCGTGTCGTTGGTGTCCGGGCCCGCTAGCGACAAAAACATTTCCAAATAAAATCCAGGAAGTGAAAAAAGAAGATATAAAGAAATGATGGGGGGAAACGTTTCCTACTCACAGCATCTTGCCAACAAACAGAAAAGTTTGAGGAAGGTTATTGTACTCAGTTTAAGAGATATAACTGGAATATATCTTGGCACCATTCTTTTGTTCTGTAGAACAAAACACAATAGCAGTTGTCTATGTGTCCTATCAGGGTCTCATATATGGAGAATAGAAAAAAATGCATGTATCAACTACCAGTCTGTCTTCCAATAAACCCTGAACAAGAAAAGAAACACAAGGCATGTGTTAAATCAATACTTTTTCAATGTCCAACAGAAAAGAAAGACATTAAATATTTTGTTGTTGAACCAGCTGTAATTATGACAACAAAGAAGTGGAGAGGACAGGGAAAAGATGACAACAAATTTAAATGACATAGAAAATAGGGACTTTAAAAGAATTTTAAAATAAAAGAAAGAAACTCTGTCAGGGCCATGATGCACCTACATTACACCAGAAACCTGAGTACCTGGCATACAGGTCCATGCAAGAAGGATTTCTCTTACACAAATATAACTGTTCTGCAACTCAGCAAAGTCACCCTGCTGTTACTGAATTCTTCCTGCCCACTGTACAAAATGGTTTGCTTTGCTGGGAATAGTCTTGTACCCCTGCTCAACCAATCCTGCTAGTTACAGAACTTCTCTGTCCCTCAAGGAGAGGGTAAAAAAGTTGCTGCAAGACTGCAAGCATTTACAGGATCTCTGAAAGTAGCTAGTGCTCAGCATGATTTTAACCTCACCATCTGCCATGCGTGGAATCATGAGCTAAATATATGTGTTTAATATCTGTGGACAGAAGAGCTCAGGTAACTGGTCTTGCCGAATGAAAGGCTAAGATCAGAAATTATTCCACTCTGTGAAATCAAAGTCTTGACACTTGTTTGTCAAAGTTTCTGAGTGCTTTTTCTGACAGGTCTGTTTAGGAGAGACTGGTCTTGAGAGTAATGAAGGTTGCACTAACTTTTGAGAGAGACAGGAGTACAAGAATACAAGGGACTTCTACAGAGACAGCTCTACAATGAAATTGGCATAAGTGAGCAATGGAAAGGGAAAATCAATTATACGAAGCAATATGGACTTGGATGTTTCAGTCTCCAGGCTTTTCCACGTAGAACCATGGGGCTTGGGTTGGCTTTTGGATACATTTGCAGATAAAATGTCACTAGGTTTTTTTCAGGTAGAGAAAACATTGGTTTTCATACCCTTTAGATTATATTTACCTAAAAAGAAAATAATCTATAATACAAGACACATCTTATTACCTCTGATACACACACACACACGGTTGGTACTCTTACACATCAAAGACCCTGTCATTGATTTTTTACTGAGAGCTCCCATGAGGTCAATGAAAGCTGGGAAAATGTGCCCATATGTTTCAGTCTTGCCCTTGGATGGGTAGTTACTGACACCTTCTTTATCCAACATTAAAGCTTCTTCATCAAATTTTAGGTTTCAAAGATACAAGTTATTTTAAAGTAATTGACTGAGATAGTGATCTCTGGAATTAAGATAGGTTTAATTTGCATGCACATCTGCTTTGCTATAAATTTCTGGCAAGGAAATGCAGTATCTAAAGGTGCTTTGATCGTCACTGTATTATATTTAANTGGCTTTTGGATACATTTGCAGATAAAATGTCACTAGGTTTTTTTCAGGTAGAGAAAACATTGGTTTTCATACCCTTTAGATTATATTTACCTAAAAAGAAAATAATCTATAATACAAGACACATCTTATTACCTCTGATACACACACACACACAGTTCGTACTCTTACACATCAAAGACCCTGTCACTGATTTTTTACTGAGAGCTCCCATGAGGTCAATGAAAGCTGGGAAAATGTGCCCATATGTTTCAGTCTTGCCCTTGGATGGGTAGTTACTGACACCTTCTTTATCCAACATTAAAGCTTCTTCATCAAATTTTAGGTTTCAAAGATACAAGTTATTTTAAAGTAATTGACTGAGATAGTGATCTCTGGAATTAAGATAGGTTTAATTTGCATGCACATCTGCTTTGCTATAAATTTCTGGCAAGGAAATGCAGTATCTAAAGGTGCTTTGATCGTCACTGTATTATATTTAACATGATTGCAGTGAGGAATAT
The DNA here is from genome assembly GCA_013400975.1 of Atrichornis clamosus. Taxonomy (NCBI): domain Eukaryota; kingdom Metazoa; phylum Chordata; class Aves; order Passeriformes; family Menuridae; genus Atrichornis; species Atrichornis clamosus. The sequence continues at coordinate 82,902 of WBMZ01009853.1, forward strand.
GTGGAAAATGAACTAGGAAGGAAGGAAGGAAGGAAGAAAATAATTGGTTCAACCTCTAAATAAAACCAGAATGACACTACCAAAACTTGTACCAAGGTCCTTATTTAATTTTTTTTTTAATTTGACCTTTTGGATGATACTAACAGTGCAATTACAGCTGAGATTCCAGACATATAAGGATATTTTTGAGACATAATTTTGGTTTTAGTTAGGTATTACTGAGAGAGAAGAACCTAAAGGAGAAAAAGAAGCCCTCACATACAGAATCATACTACCGTAAAATAGTTTAGGTTGAGGAGACCCTTAAGACTGAGTCCAATAATTAACCCAGCACTGTCAAGCCCACCATGTCCCCAAGTACCACATCTACACATCTTTTAAATATCTCCAGGGATGGTGACTATTATTTCACACCTTTGACTTAGCCAAAGTATATTGCCTGAACTGCATGGCATGAATCCTTTAAGTGTTGTTTGTGTAAGACTCACTCAAAGTGAATTAAATTCAGGATAGAAAAACCTTTCAGGCTGGTCCTACTTTTATCAATGCAATTCAAGCTGAAATGCCCCCTGACCATTCTTGGGACTATTCTATTGTAAATGAAGCTAAACATAAAATACTAATTTATAATTCTGGGTTAAACCCTCTAAATTGCTATCCAACATCTATCAAAACTAGAACCCTCTCTTTACTTCCTCCCCCTGCCAATAAAACCCTATTCTTTTGAGGTGAATTTTCAGAGAGGTTGACTTTTTTGTATTCAAAACCAAAAACCTTCTAGTGATTCTATTTTTAGCATCATTTGAGAAAGGTCTGTAACAGGCATTTTAGTGCCAACAGATTTAAATCCTATTTTAGCAGATGCTGCAAAAAATCCAGGTCTCTGCCTTAAGAATTATAAACTTAGAGAAATAACAGGCAGTCACATCAAACAAGCATGTTACAAACTAAAAGGAGAGGGGGATAATGAGAGGTTAGTAGTGATTGTTTCCTGTAACTGCTGTTTGAAATGCAACATATTTTACCTTGACAAACCAAAACTAAAAAGGATATGAATGTTAGAGGAAGATAGTAAAAAGGCCATGGGGAGGTATGAAGAAAACTTAGGAAGAAATTAAAAAGTCCAGAAAGGAAATTAAACTTGCTGAAGAAAGGAGAAGGCCTGAGGGATAAGAAAATTTGAGACCCTTTTTAAAAAGCAACCATAGTCCATAGTTAAGCAGAAGCTGAGAGGGCAGAAGACAGTCTGGGACTGCTGCTGTCAGGTTAATTGCACATAATCATCTGTGTTACACTGTCCACCAACCACTTGTCGAACCTTTCCACTGACTTAAAACACAGATTATGAGCCCTTCAGAAAAGAAACCATCTTTTACATAAAGATTTGATAATTTTGCAGTTAGCACAATGGAACAATGATTTCTGATCTGGGTCTCCCACAACACAAGGACTGCTATTAAATGCAGAAATTGTACAGCCCTCTGCAGTCATCATTTATACTGCGTGGTTAATGCAGTGATTTTCCTCTGATGGCCTACAGACTCCCAGGAAATTCATATTTCTAGGTCCACAAAAAGTAACTACAACAAGCATTTTATTATAAACAGTGTAATAAATAGACTATGCAGGAATCCATAGTTCTCCTGGAAAGCACTGGAGCATTAATATATTGGGGGAAAAAAGATGAAAGTTCGAGGCCTTGTATAATTTTGCAATAATCAGCAAAGGAGAAAGAGAGATTCTGCCTTTCTTGCCAGCACAGTGACCCTGCGCCACAGTGCTGTCTGCTGACAGTTTCTCCCAGCAGGCAGCAGAGGAGTAACCCCAGAGGTGACAGCATACAGATTGGATTAAGAACTCTGCGTCAGGTCTTCATAATTTGCGTAATCTCTATTTGGGTTTTTTTGCATGCCTGTAGTCTGAGACTTTATACCATTTGCCTAATTGCACATACACTGAAGGTTGTTTTCTTGATAGAGTGGATGTTCGACTAGGATTTAGGATGTACTGGGGGCTTAAGAAAGGGGAAAGAGAAGAAATGGCTGTGCAACCTATTATATTTGGCTGACTATCTCTCATTTTAAGAAATGGAACCCTTGGAAAGCTGTGGAGCAGAGTAGGTTGGGTTGTTTCAGGCTTGTTCTTCCTGCACACTGTGCATTCATACTGCTCGTGTTCCTTTTACAGACTCAAGCAGACATACTACACTATGTAAAAGTGCCAGTTATATGTCTATTGAAAGCATGTTTTTCATTCTTGACCTGTTTTCACTACTGATTTTCATTGTTTCTATCTGTTTTATAAATCCCTTCTGCCTAGTAACACTTCTCTATGTGATTTTTCCAGCCCTATATATTTTGGGAAAATCTTCATTAATTTTTTTTAAGTTGCTCATTCAGGAGAGGCCTTCCCACAATGTTTTGGTATTTTTTCTTACATTTCAGAGGGAAAAAAAACCCTCAAAAGTGGTCATTTTTAAAAGGTCTAATTTTCAAAGAGGAAATATCAGATGTGAAAACCCACCAGAGTCCAGCTGCAAGGATTTCTATATATTGGTAAATAACAAGATACAGGGACACTCAAAATATATATTTTGTATAATGACATTATAAAAAAGCAGGTATCTAACCTGAAAGCATCCTTGACAGAAAATATAATCCATTTCTTACCTTTAAACAGGGTCAAATGTGCCTACACTGTTCCTGGCAGATGCTTGTCTAAACTAATCTTAACAATGCACAACAACTATGCTCTCAAATCTCTCTAAGCAACATATTTCCACAATTATGTACCCCTTTAACATTAGAAAGGTTTAGGGGATTTTTTTTAACGTTTTACTGTCTCATCCAAACTTGCCTTGCTATGCTGAAAGCCCATATCTTTTTGTCCTATCCAGAGAGAACAAAAATGAATATTTGGAGGTCTTGTTTTTCTCTTATTCAGAATAAAGAATGAAAACCTTCTATTCCTAATAAAATAAAAATAGGCACCAAGTTTTCATTCCTTCAGAATTTAATTTACCCTCCACAAACACCCAAAGATTAATAATGACTTGTGATTTATTCAGCCAGTCCTTACAATATCCTGTCACAGGTGTTATACTCCAGATAATTTGTTAAACTGCTTTAAGTGTTCTCCCATCTGTCTTTCAACAGGTCTAACCTGAGCTTTCATCTCCTTATTGCTTGTCTAAATAACAGTTTGTCAAGTGATAAGCTGAGAAATGGAGCTAAGAAAGATTTAAATATATCCTTATTTTAGTTTTCATCTGTCCACAACTTTCCCTCTTCACTAAGTGGACTGGGTTTTTTTGATGTTGTTGTACTCATATAATATGTATTTTATACTGTGTGTTCTTGCTTTGCTTATCTTTGTATGTCTTCATTTTTCTGATTTTTTTCTCTCATTCCTATTTAATTCTTTACTGTTCTTTACAATTCTTCCTTAGTAATTAGACCAAATCTCCATATCCACTCTTATTAGACTTAGAATTTGGTTTTATTCAACCTTTTTCTTATAGCACTTCATATTCTTCCTCTTCATTGAAATGATTAATACCTGAAGATTTAATATAGCTTCTCAGAGAACTGCCAACTATTTCTAACTCCTTTTTTAATCTCAGACTTGTCTCCTGTGATTAGCAATACCACTGCAGCCATAAATCTGAAACCACATGCAGAAACCTAACACAACCTTTGCACACAGCAGGGAATGAATTTCAGAAGTGAGAAATGACTTACAGAACAAATATGAACTCCTATGTATATGAACTGGGGAAAGTCTCCTTTCAGATGGTACATGAATTTGACAGGTTTTGAAATGCATAATGATGGGTTAATGTTACTGCCTTTAATACCAGCAGTCAATGGTGAAGAAAGCATACTTTCATAAAATATATTACTATGGTGCAGGAAGCCTCACAGAGAATTAGAACCAATTTAAAAGTTCAAGAGAGTTTTTCTGAAGGGCAAGAGGCAGCCTTTCTGAATGGCAAGAGTTAGTTTAATAAAAGATGTTGTTGTTTGGACATCATATTCACCAGATATCAGGGTGACATGCTTTTACTTTAAATAATAAATGCTGATTATGAATTTTCTTAACAGATAACAGATGAAGGTATGTCCAACTCATATTTTTCATATAAAATTTGGGTGTTCCCGTGAGGACAGAAATGAGACTTACTAAAGTCAGTGCAAAACCTCAGATTTAGCTCAGTGGTTTCTAGAGCCACCTGTAATGTGTATGAAAAGATAATGTGAAGTGAAAACTTGAAAATAAACATAATCACAGCTTGACTGAAGGGTTCTGCAGTCATGCAGACTTGTTAACCAAGTAGAGGTACATGGCATTGCTGCTCAGATATAGGGAAATAAATAAAGTCTACCCCATAAGTCAAGACTGAGAAAAGAATAAATAGGTGGTGATGTAGAAAGATGTATGGACCTGTTTATCCTGTTAATGTTGAGCCAAGCTATGACTATTGGAGAACATATCATTCAAGTGACTTTTATACTGCTGTATAACGGACTGATTAAATAGGCCTATAAAACATTTAAGAACATAGAAAAACTACTACAGATTAACGAAAAAGGCTTGACAAAGCTTTGGGAAAGGGAAAAAAGATCTGAAAATATGTAGAAGACTCTAAAGCAGGCACCAAGGAACTTATATTTCTCAAGTCACTGAGGCCCTCAATATATAAAACTTACAAGTCAGGACATGCCGGTCACTTAAAAAAAATTAAAATCCAGAAAGGTACATTGAAATTTGTTGAGAATCTTCATGAAATTGAGATTTGCAGGCTGCATATTAGGATGTGAATATGCTTTTTTCCAAAATTAAATTGTAATATCTTTTCTACTTGAACATTAAAAAGGTGATATTTAGAGCACGTCTCTCTTCTGAAGATCATCACAGCTCCAGACAGCAACAAATTTCACAGACTCATAGAATTATTAATGTTGGAAAAGACCTCAAAGATCACTGAGTACAACCTCTGACCAAACACCACCATGTCAACTAAACCGTAGCACTAAAAGCCACATCCAGTCATTTCTTGACCAATTCCAGGGATGGTGTCTCCAAAACTTCCTGGGCAGCCCATTCCAATGCTTGACAACTTTTTCCTTTAATAATTTCTTCCTGATGCCCAACCCTCCGCTGGCGCAGCTTGAGGTCGTTTCACAGCATTAAATCTAATTTCCAACAGAGTAAATTAGTCAACTACCCATCTGAGACAAACAAGGAGTTTAGTGCCATTAACAAATAACTTAATGCAACCCAAAAAGTAAATAGCGACAAAAGACAACACTACTCTGAGAGAATAGAAACTGCTTAGCTCTATCCAACAGCAGCTCAGCATTCTCCCCACTCCATTAGAGCAAGTGCTAAAAAGTATTATTCTTGTCTTGAAAGACAACATATTGTGAAGTGCCAAAATGAACCAGACAACTGAGGCACATACAGCTTTCCCTTCTGCAAAAAGTTTCATAAACTGCAATTCTTAGGGGTCCACTAGATTGCTCTAAGCTTGAAGACAGCAAAATGCTAGAAAATGGTAAGAAACAGATAAGTATTTCTTGGCATTATTTTGATTCACAAATTTTGTTCTTAGGTACTCAGAAATAATTCAGTATTAAAAATATTGAGAGAGGACTTGAGTGTTAGAGAAGTTCAGAACAGAAAGGTACTTCAAGGGAAAACATCAAAAGAATAATGACAGCTAAAAGATTTCCCTTTAAATTTTTTTTTTTTAATGTCACACAGGTTTTTATTTTCTTGGAGAAAAATATAATTTTAAAGCCATTTCTGGGGCATAGTATGGTTGCAGTGTGAGGCTTGCACCCAGCAGCCACAGGGATTTCCTACACCATGGCAGGATGAAGGAAAAGCTCCTTTTACTTGCATGAAGTCTGAACTTAGCATCTAACAACCAGAAGTTTCTAAACATATATAAATATATAAAACATTTACATTTTCCACCCAGGCTTTGCTTTAAGCCGTGCTAGAGATACTTCTGAAACAGACAATCTTTTAGGGTCCTTGCTGTCCTTGGAAGAGTCAGAGGGGGAATAATTTGGCCCAGCTGTGCTTGTATAAGAAAAACAGAAGGACTGAAACTGTCTTTTCCTTTTCAAGAGCACTATCTATTCCTATATATTCCTATATAGTATTATATATCCTGTCTGTCCACACAAGAGTCATGGTCTACTTTTTACTCTGCTTTGAGATCTATTTCTTCCAATGCAAACACATTTGAATTTAGCTGTTCAAAATGCTTATGTTCAGCCCTTGGTCTGTAAGTGCCAATGCCAATACTACCAGATGCATGACCCCAGATCTCGGTCATATGTTACTGTAAATATTTACAGTACAAAGAGTTATGCTGCAGGATTTTGGAAAGATGAGATATTCTAGTAGTATGGTGGTACTTACACAGCCAGTTGTTTATGAACAAAGTAGAGAAAGGTCATACCTCCTGTGGGGATGACTAAAGAAGAGCTCAAGGTACTCCCAGAGCACAAAAAGCTGCAGGTTACCTCTTCCCAGCTGACATTTGGCAGCAGAGCACATGCACTTCCAGGCATTTGCATTGCAAAGTGAACAACAGGCATATAAATCACCTAAAATCTCAGCTGTTCACCTGACAATGCAACAAAGAGTAGATGATTAACAGCACTTAGCTATGACTAAGCGAGAAGTGACATGAGGTTTACTCCATGGTTTACAGTCGATAGTTCACTTTTGTTTTCTCTGCTTTGCTTTGCATTATACTTCGTTAATTGCTTCAGGAAATGGTTAGAGTTTACAGGCTGCCTGGAAATCGTGATGTTTTAAGAGAATGTACTGCATTGATCTGAGTGATATTGAATCTGTTCGTTCCGACGGCACATAGCAACTGACCTTACCTGATTGCACAAGTCTACCACTCTTGCATTAATAGTTCACAGCTGGTGGTTCCAGTTTTCATCCGTTTTAAATATATCATAAATCTTTTAATTGAGAAGCAGCTAGCCAATATGCAGGACTCTATAACATATTGAAACTCCTCTGTCGTTAGCTCCTAGGGATGTGTTTGGTCTAGGCAGAAAAGTGTTTTCTGCTGGAATATGCTGTTAGAAAAAGCAGTGACAGGTAGACTTCTCAATTAAAGAAAAACACACCTTTAGGCAAGTCATTATGAATACATGAACATATGGACGTACCAGTAATCTTTATTGAACACAAATTATCCCCCCAAATAAAGTGCAGATACAGGACACTGTCAGCACCTATCTCAGTCTTTTAGCATTTACTGAGTGACATTTTATCACAATCAGTTGCTGCACAGAGTATATACAAGATTTTAACTAAAAATTATAATATCACATAGAATGGCTTGGCTTGAAAGGAACCTTTCATCTAGGTCCAACCCCCTGCAATGGGCAGGTGTGCCACCCACTAGACCAGATGGCTCAGAGCCCCGTCCAACCTGGCCTTGAGTACTTTCAGGGATGGGGCATACAACGCTTCTCTGGGCAACCTGTTCCAGTGTCTCACCACCCTCACAGTAAAGAACTTTTTCCTAATAGCTAATCTATTTCTGCCCTGTTTCAGTTTGAAGCCATTGCCCCTTGCCCTAATACATGCCCTTCTCCATCTCTCTTGTAGGCTCCTTTAGGCACTAGGAAACTGTTATAAGGTCTCCCCAGAGACCTCTCTTCTCCAGAGAGAGCAACCCCAACTCTTTTAGCCTGTCTCCATAGCAGAGGTACTCCAACTCTTTTATCACCTTTGTGGCCTCCTCTGGGGGTCATTCCAACAGGTCCACACCCCTCTCACACTGGGGAGCCCAGAGCTGAATGCAGTGCTCTAGGTGGGATCTCACCAGAGCAGAGCAGAAAGGCAGAATCCTCTCCCTCACCCCGCTGGCCACGCTGCTTTTGATGTAGCCCAGGATAGAGTTGGCTTTCTGGGCTTCAAGAGCACATTGCTGAGGCGTGTCCAGCTTCTTGTCAATCAACACCCCCAAGTCCTTCTCCTCAGGGCAGCTCTTAATCCATTCACACCCAGCCTGTGCTTGTGCCTGGGATTGCCCCAACCCAGGTACAAGACCTTGCACTTGGCCTTGCTGGACTTCATGAGGTTGTCACAGCCACGCCTCTCAAACCAAGGTGCCTCTGGATGTCACCCCTTCCCTCCAGCCTGTCAGCCACACCACACAGCTTGATGCAGTTGGCAAACTTGCTGAGGGTCCACTTAATTCCACTGTTAAAGTCACCAACATAATTACATTATATTTTTCCTTTGTTCCTTAGCCAGCGGTCTCAAATCCCCACACAACTTAGTGCCTGGCAAAACACTTATGCATTCTTTGCAATAAGACACGAAACAGAGACACAAACTCAGATTTGTCCTTTAGCACAGCAGTTTTGTCTGAGAAATATATATTTAATGATTTGGTAGGGTTTCATTTGTCATGTCCATAATTTCTGTGCCATTATATCTAAAAAACACTTTCAGATTATCCAATAACTAAACAGCAAAATTCTGTTAATTATTTGATGCAAGCACTGTCCACAGAATGAGGGCAATTTTTGTCCTTGCCATTTCAATCACTTGAAATAGATATGGAAAAATTGAGATTTTAGCTTCTCATTTTGTTTCTGAAGCAGCAAAGTATCAGCCATCATTAACTCTGTGCAATGTACCTGAATACAAATGAGAAAGGAAATGTCAAGAAAATCTTATCTATATCAGTGCTGCCAGAGTGGCATAGAACAACACCCATCTGGACAAGAATAACCAGAACTGTGGCTACCACTTCTTTTCAACAACATAAAGCCCTTGTAGTTCAACCTTTAAAAAAAATAATTTTTTTTCTAATCAAGTTGTAATGGCAACTTGCAACCAATTTGTTGTTAATAGAGATAAATAAACATTTATCCACTTCAGTTCTCCACAGATGAAAATTGATGAGGGAACAGTCATAATTTAAGCAGACTTTATGCTGAAGAAAAATGGATTAGGATTGCAATTTTCAAATAAGGGTTTTCTATCCATTTCAGAAAACCCGTGCCTTCAAATGTCCATGAGGTGTGATGCTTTGCACACAGGTTTGACAAGTTTGAATTGGGATAGGCAGGGCAGGGAAAATTGGGCCGTGAACTGTTTTTCTCTTCATAAGAACCAGTTATGAGAATTTCAGTATGTCCTGCTAGAAATACAGGTATTGATATGCAACTGAAACTGTGTCTGCTCCTGGCAGGAGGACAGGCAGTGCCTGCAGTCCTGCTGGGGAGGCAGGGCAGCCCCAGATCCCATCCGGATGGAGAAGGGATGCACAGAGTCCTCTCCCACCTTCCCTCCTCCCTCATTTCCACTTTCAGTTGTTAAAGCTCCCATTTGCTAGGAGATCAGCCTGCAGTTTCTTCATAAGTTGCTCTCCCCTCTCTGCAACCTGTCCAGAGTGGATTAGAACAGGACCAGGGAAGAACAGCTTTGTTGGGCTTCAGTGACAGCTGAGCAAAACTGCAACTGAGCCTCCCCTCTGCCCAGCTGAATTCATGAGCCTCGCCTCACTTGGTGGAAAATGTTCATTGCCAGAGTAATCTGGGGCTCTGAGAAGCCAGTTTCCCCCAGGCACAGGAGTCTACTATAAGAAAATCCATTTTCTAACATCAATTTTCTTCATAAATTTCAAAAATAAACTTCTCAGTCAAAAAAAAAGAGTTTTGCTCATCTCATAGATAATTTGAGAGCTTGCAGGTAAGCCTGGAAAGGTTTACAAATTCCCATTTTTCAGTTGCAATACCTGTGACTTGATATGATTTTGTGTGGGATTTTAAACCATATTTTATATATTTTTTAAGGGAACCTTAAAGATGCCTGAATATACACTCTTCTTGCTAACAAAATCCATGTTTGTTGCTATTTTGCACACCTGATTTTTGATGCTGCAGCACAAACCAATTGCTTGCTTAGGGAAATAGACACTAACAAAATTACCTTGTAAGTCTGTGCTGTTCAAAAACCTAAAATAAACCAAAACTCCAGAGGCTTACACAGATTTAATTTCATTTCTCACTAACCTTGCCAAATAATTCCTTTTTATGTAGTAGTCCCTGCACACCACCAAACTTTGAAGATCAAGGGTCTACTTTATGATGATAGTGCTGCTTTAGTGTTTCATCCCCTGTAAGACTGACTCTAGAGGCTCTTCTTTTCCCACTGGAAGAACGGCATTACATTAGTATGGATGATATTAAACCTTACCAAAAAAAGGGTTTTAATGTCTACAAATAAATACTCACTGTCCTTGCCTTCACACCTTTTACCCTGAAATGATGGACCTGTGACCATGAGAAAGGGGAAATGCATTTCTCTTTCTTATGGATGCAATTCACAACATGGCTAAAAGACATCTAAAACTGACCCTAACTTCACTATGAAACATTGCATGCTGCTGAGGAAATGACCGTATATTAAGTAGTGTTCTTCATCTGTTGAAAGTTTTATTCACTTCAAGGTGGGGTCCCAGTATGTCTGTAACAAAACCTTGTTTCAAAAACAAATCTACTTCACAAACCAATTCTGCACAAGCAGCATCAAAGGGTTTGTCATGTCTTTGTGATTTACATGAGAGTTGTTGTTTCACAAATGAGTAGGTGGGTGTTTCTGACTCCAGCTAACCCAGAGCTCTGTCTGTGTTCATCCAGAGTCACGCACACCTTCCATCACTGAAGTTTTCACAGGCTGCATCCTTTCTCTGTGCCTTCAGTGGTCTTCTGCAGATGTAAGTAGGGGCTCAACTTGGCACCACAGTCCAGACCTTATTTACTGATTCTCTTCTGCTGGGAAGGTCAGAAGAAAATCCAATTCAGTCCTTTCCAGGTGCATCTGCAGTGCAAGAACAAGAAGAAAAATGCAGAAAAAAATTAGGAAATTCATCTTCAATAAACAAAACTAAATCCAAATCTCTATACACACAGGAAATGAAACTGTTCCATAAGAATTTACAATTTTATATATTAGCTGTCCAGATGTAAACTGCCTTTTAAAACATGAATTCTGGATATCACAGGTAACAATGAGAGAATGACATTCCAATTACTCGCCTTGGGCACTATGACAAAAACTCAGAAAACAAACACATCATTTCTACTATTCCTAGCAGCCCTACTTATACAGAAGGGGCAGAGAGAATTTGTGATAGAGGGGATCCCCCTCAAGGTCATGTCACCATAATATTTTGCATTCTTTTTCCTTTATCTTGAGGCTATTCCACTTCTAGTCACTGCAGAACAGGGTATGTTGCTACTTAAAAACCACAAGTAACCTAATACAACTTTATTACCATGCTTTGGGAAACTGAGAAACAGATAGACAATGACTCAAGAAAAAAAAGTTTTTATCTACTTAATGTAATAAGTAAGCATATGAACAGAGACCAAGGGGAGTCTTTGATAGAAAGCAACCAACTCTGAACTTTGGTCTAATGCAATGGTCACAAGAGATTTTCAAGGGGACTGCAGCATGCTGCAAAACAAATTTAAAAGAGGACATTACATGGAAGAGAAGCATACAGGAGTTATACCTGCCTGTTTGATAGAAATGCATTAATGAGTAAAAAAGAACTTCAGTTGCTGAAGGTGTAGAGAGGATATCATTAAAACTTCCAGAGTAAATGTAAAACTGTAAAAAAACATATCAGGAAAGAATGTTTATGTTTAACTAGGCTAGAGGTTACTTTATGTTTTTAGCCAACCTTCACCTTATGTCACACATTAACATACTCACCTGGGAAGAGTATGCTTTTGTCTATTTACAGTCATTCCAAGGATTAGCTGCAGAACACATCCCACTGCCAAAAGAGTCCCCAGGGGTCCCCAGTGGCTGGAGAGCCACTGGTTCCTGAGTCACTCAACACAGCACCTCTGGTGACACTGGAAGTGAAGGCCATCCCCTCTTTCCATTTCTCCTCCTCCTCCACCCAGGCAGCACAGACACTCCTGGAACTGGGCTAGGAAATGGATCTTGGAATAGTCTGGACTGAATTAACCCTCTCAGATGAGATAGGAGAAGCAATGATATCCTGAATTTTACTTCCACTTGTCTATTGAAAACCTTTTTTCCTATTTTTCTTGTCAATAGAGCTGTAATGAATGCTTAGGCGTACTACAGTTTGAAAACTGACTTTGCAAATGTTGTGCTTTTTATGTAGCTTTGCACATTTCTCTTTTTCTTTCTGGATCTGCTGGGAATTCTTCTGTGGCCATTTTGAGCTGAGTCCATACCAGGCAGGACTACAAAGGAGTGTCTGAAGGAATCAGCTGTGAAGAACAAGCTAGACAAATATGTGAAGTGCAGAACTCTTCTTATCCTTAAATACAAAAGATACAGCTGCATTGTATTATCTTCCACTTAGTAGAACTTGCTGAATAATTATATTTTATTGTGCCTCATTCTTTTAATATTTTTTTTATGGAGAAATAAGGAGAATGTGTGATTATAAGCAACTGACCACATCTGCTCCAGTGTACTCCATAAAGTAGCATAATTTATAATTTTTTATTAACCGGAGTAGTTTCTGGACAGTAAGAACAGAACTCCTCTATTTTTATTCTCCATGGCAGAGGATGAAGTAAAGAGGAGTGGCAAGCGTTAGAGCAGCATCTCCGAGTGCTCCACCCCCATCTGCGTTGCACAAGGGAAGCTCCAGTGCTGCTCTGCCTGACTGCAGTCCAACACCAGAACTCTTCCGAAATATTTTTGGAATTTTACCTGTAAACACGCAGTGGTTTTGAACAGTAGGGAGCAGGGAAAGGGGCAAGGAAGAGATTTCTGCCTGGCATGAGAAGATGCCCCAAGGGGCACCATGCCAGGCATAGTCAGAAAAAGACATCTCCAGCATTGACAGAAATCATTTACTGCTCTCATTTGCTTCTTTCCTTCCCTCATAAATAACAGGCACACCAGTGCTGGGACACTCCCAGCTTACTTGAAAACTGCTGGCACTTCATAGCTAAAGACAGGAACTACGTGATGAAATGGGTCATTTAATAAAGCAGATGCTTTTATTGCAGCACATTAACTTGTGTGTTATTCTGGAAAAAATGCTTGTGCTTGGGCTGAGTGCATGTTCCATTCCTCCAAAGCGATCCACTGACGTTAAACCATTTGTCAAGTATTAAGGGAGTCAGATACACAGTATCAGAGGTCACTGACTGCCTCATACATTCATTTGCTATAATTTTCTTTTTTTAAGTAACCAAGTCACTTTTTTACAGTAACCTGCACATGGTACCTGGTTTCTCTTCTTGTAATGTCATATAGCACTTATGGCATCTGTCAGCATCTACTCCCAGGGTAATCTGGAAGGTGACCCTCAAGGAATAATAGTCCTGGTCAAGGAACAGCTTCAGTTTGGGGACTTTGGGGTTTAGGTTTAAAGTAAACATACTGCACTTGTATCTGTCAGCCCAGCTGATTTTTCCAACAGAGAGAAACACCTTGTGGGATTGACAGAGCAGCTGGTGCACAAAGGGGTCTGGATAATGGGACTGGTGCTTTTATTTTCCAGAAAAGACACAGAAAACATCTTAAGGAAAGCGGATCACAACAGAGAAAATATAAAGGGAGATAAAGGGGTGAGGAAGAGGGGAACACCATGAAAGTCCACTTCACAGCATGCTCAGTGGTAAAGTCAGATCCTTTCAACTTCTAATCAGATGGATGCTTGGAGCTTATCTCTTTATTTCTGCTTGAGAAAACTCTACTAATGCTCAAGTGAATATCCTTCCATCAAATACATGCTTTCGGTTTCTGGAAACACAATCTTTAGCATTTCAACTGCTTGTATCAAAAGTCATTTTGATGTCAGATGAGAGTTGCTCAGCATTGTTTCATTGGAACCGTTGTTTTTCTCTGATACTGCAATACACTTTTCCTACCAAAGGAAAAAAGCAATGCAACAAATTAGAAAGAGCAACTGCACAGAACAGCTGTGCAGTGGGATTCTTCAGACTAACCTTATTAAAAGAATTTTCTATTGGAATGTCCACCCTCTTCATTTGCAGTTTATTTTCAGTGTTCCTCTAGATATTGACATGCAATGGGACAGACATCCATTTCACCTACTATCTATAGGAGCAAGTCACAGATGTGCCACAATCCAAGGAAGAGACTTTTAAAAGTAAAGATACAGTGGCTTCATACACTACAGCATTGCCCTGCAGCATCATATGCCACATTCACAGGGAGCCCTCATCTGATGTTGTTAGGGCCACATGCACATCTCCTCTCCCCTTGGCAGGGACACTACAGAGACAGGATGCAAAAGCCACTGCCAGAACTTCCCATATTACCCTCCTTGCAACAGGGACATCTAGGTAGTGAGGGAAAGCTTTCCTTATGAAAGTGAAAGAGATCAAGACAGAAGAGTAACTGCAGAAGCCAGAAGTCTGGCTTTTTTTAAGCATCAGTAAGCCATGAACAGATTTCTTTCCCCATTACAGCAATTTGTATTTTACTCTGCCTGCCAGACCCATTTCCTCACTGCCGCACCGCCTCTCGCGGCTGCCCAGGCAGCGGCCAGCACAGAATGCCTTGTGCCACCCGTGCTGTGAACACATCTCAGCATTTTCCACCAGCAGCTGCAGCTTCTCTTGCACTAACCTCAGCATAAAATACACTGTTTAAGGTTGTCCCAGCCATCACGTGTGGAGCTCTCTTGCTGCCTCTCAGTGATACAAGCAATCCAGTCCTATAGGATAGAGGACTAGCTGGGGATAGCGCAGGATGGAAAAGGGAGGGAGGGCCAGCCCAGCAGCAGCCTGGGGGAGCTTCCTCTGCTCTCAACACAGGGACACAGGATGAGCGAGTTGCAGGGAGAGGGTCGACCTGGCAGGGCTGCCCCTCTCATCCACAGCCCAGGAGTCAATGCAGCAGCTCCCCAGGGCTCTGGCAGGGACAGAGTTTGGAAACAAGGCCATTTACATATCTGATTTTCTAGGCATATGCCTCCTTTACCTATGCAATCAACTACACTTCTTGACCTTCTTTGGCCCCTCTTTTTTTGTCTCCAGTAAGTTAATAAATGACACACGATGGGGTACAGGAGGGGCAGACAAACTGTATGCCTCTCTACACACAGGCTGAGCAGGGTTAGGTTAGACAAGTCTGCTTCTCCTGTGTCTCTCCTCAGCTGAGGTGAAAGTAACTAAAAAAATGTGGGTTGGTACTTTTCAAAACCGGCTAACAGAGGGATAGAGTTACTGTGTTCATACCCTTCCACAGCAAAAGAAATTATACCTTAACCCTCACAGTTAAACACCTATTTCTCTGCATTATCAAAAACTTTAGTGACTAAACAGAACCTTAAGCTTACTCCAACAAGAAGATTCGGTAACTGCTATGTTGGACTATTGAAATGTAAATTAAAATCTCTTAGGGCAGTGCTCTAGCAATTTAATTTCAGGCTCTGCAGAGCTGTGGAGGAATGCCAGGAAAAAATCTCCCTCCCCATGTAGAAAAAAGATTAAAACATGGAAGCTAGTTTACAGTCTTTTGTGCTGTCATTCACCACATGCTACCTGTGCCAAATAAAGGGCTGGGAATCAGGCAGTCAACAGTAAGTCTCAGAAACATCAATGAACTTTACATGCAGTAACCAAAAACACTTTGACTGTATGAGTCCTCAGAGATGAAGCTGAAGAGAACCAGTTCTTTACCCCTATGAGACACCAACCATCCTACCTGCACTAGAGCAAAATGGGTGAGACTTACTGCAGAAAGGTTATGTGAATGGGAGAGAAAGCAATTCATCTAGAGCTGCAGAAATTGTCTGATCCAGGGGCTGTGGACTGTGCTGTGGGAATCTGGGTGCTGAGTTAAGTGTTTATCTGCTAAACAGTGTGATATGAGATGAGAGAAGTAAGGGAAAGGAAAAAGAAAAGGAAAAGGAAAAGAGGAAGAGTAAAAAGGAAAAGGAAAAGGAAAAAAAGATCAGTCTTTTCCCCTCAATGCAAGGGAGGAAGCTGGGAAGGGGGAAATGCTCTTCAGAAGCCACTAGAGTTAAATAAAGAATAATTTAAAAGACCAAATATTCGTTCCCTCTTCTGTCTATCCCACTCTGTTGCCACCATGCAGGGACATTTCTACTGAGTCAGAACAAGCACATGGGGCAAAAACATGATCTCATCACTCTATGGCAGCCCTGCACAAGAGGCTGTCCAGGCCTCTTTTCCCAAAACCACTACGGAGCAAATACTCCCTGGCAGTGCTTCCACAGCTGTGGGCATGTTGTTCCCCAGGACAGTAGGACTGAGCCCGTGCCCTGCAGCATGCTGGCCAGGTGGCTTCTCCTGCAACAGCTCCTGCAACAGCTGGGAGAGCAAGTTCACCCTTGTTGCCTTCAACAGCAAAAAATAAATAAATCTGTAATCACAGTAAGTTTGTCTCACTATTGGTGTAAATTAAATATGCTGGAAGTACAGAGCAAAACAAATACTCTGATTTATCATAAGAGACACCAGTCCCCATTTATAAAAACTTGAATTTGTGCTGTACAGTTGTTCTACAAAAGGCCTCGGTAACTCATTCGCTGTGCAATAGTTACATTGAGTTATCACACGAGCAGCCATTACTCACAGTGACAGTGTCAGCGCAACAAGCCCCTGTTGAAAGCACGTGAGATTCTGTCAACATAAAACAGATGATATGGATATCTGCCTGGATGAGCCCGGCACCCACACGCAGACACGAGCCTGACTGTACACACGGGGACGACTCGGCCAGCAGCTTGCCAGCATCAGTTACTCTGCACAATAAAACTGACATTTTGCTGCTTTTCTTTAGGCAAGCCTGGGTTTTGTTGATTTGGGGGGTTTTATGTTTGGTGTTTTTTGTTGTTGGTTTGGTTGGATTTTTGGTTTTGCTGAGTGAGTGGAAGTAAAAATAACTCCTACTTAACTGTCACCAGTCACATCTGGCAACATATGAGGGTACATGGTAATGCCAAGGAGTTTTTGCCTTTTCTAGTTTCATATGTTAGAATTCCTGTAACTTTCCACTGTAACCATAGTCAGTAGTACCCTATATCCCAGACAAAACAGAACCAATTATCACCCTAGCATTCCAGAGTAGAACATGCTACAGTTTGTGATGACTGAAAGATGAAAGTTTAGAGAGAACAAGAGAATTCCAATAGAAAGCTATCACGAGGAGATGATCCATCAATTTTATCCCTTAACTGGAGAACCTTTGCAAACTATATTAATTTGCTGAACCCTAGTATGTAGAGCATGTGGCGTGGAACCTTATCCTTTCTTTTCATATTCTCACACACTTACATACTGTTTGTATGCTGGGCCTTTTTTATCGGTCGTGGGGGAAGAGTTCCCCCGCCACGACCATGGTTTCCTCAGAGAATCTCTGAAATAAACGTTTTTTTGCTTTTTCTCTACCCTCTTAACTTTGCCTCAGCTTCTCCCTTTAACCTAACCTGAAAGGCCATCAGACCTGATCTGCCTGGCACACTGAGATAAAAAGATACACAGGGCCTGGCTATGCAGCCTTTTTTGGGGAAGAAAGGTGCTGTGATGAGTTCTGGTGCAGGTTAGACCAGTCTTGGAGGCTGTTCTAATCCAAATCCATAATCTTATTTAGATGACTTCAGAAACCTACCTATGTTATCAAACATCTTGAAAGGTAAATTTTCTAAAGCTGCTAGCTGAGGGAGATCAGAATTTCTTCCATGGCTCTGTTTCTTGATTAGGAGATATTTAGTGGCTGCAAGCAGACATCACGGGTTTTGAGCTGATCCCCAATTACTTTTGTTAAAACCTATAACCAAGCATTATGGTGCAAAGAGAAGATTAATTCCTTAACCAAGAATAGTAAAGAACAAATAAAATACACACTGGTTATTTTTCTACTGTCAAAGTTGCTTCCTTGTAATTTTATAATTATTTCCTCCTTCTAAAAAAAAAAAAAAGAAATGAAAACCAGTATCTGAAAGCAGAATATTCATCTTCTGACTTTTTTTACTGCAGTTTTAGGTTTTTATATCTTCACTGCATATTAGAAGTGGGAAGAAAGCCCCAGTAAGTAGCTAGTGAGATTGATTTCTGGTACTGTTATTTAATCTCTGGGGTTTTTTCAGGTCTTAATACAGCACAGCCAGTAGGGAACAGTCACATTTTGTGTTCATTCATCTGATTAAGGAGAAAAAGTCAGTTCCTAGTGCCACACATGTAGCAGGTGATTAGACAAATTACTACAGTCTGAGTCATCGGGGCCATACCAGTCCTCCATCAGACTCTGCAAAGCCCTTCAAGCAGGGAGCTGCATGGCACGGTCCTGCACCCCTGCAGCCCAGTTTCTGCAATGACACCACTCCAGAGTAGAGTCCAACTATGGCCAGCCACTGGTAGCTGCTCCAACCCTATGGTGAGTGCTGCTCCCACTGACACAGGAGGAAACA
This sequence comes from Atrichornis clamosus, assembly GCA_013400975.1. NCBI lineage: Eukaryota > Metazoa > Chordata > Aves > Passeriformes > Menuridae > Atrichornis > Atrichornis clamosus. The sequence goes on from WBMZ01009853.1 coordinate 101,365, forward strand.
AGAGGCTGAGAAAGTCCTCCTCGCCACAGGCACTAAGGAAACATTGCCACCGACAACTAGGAGGAAAATTATGTCTATCTGGACTCATTTGTTTGGAGCCTTGTTTAAAAGGAACACGAGGCAGACATGGAGACAGAATAAATCTGCACTAAGAAGTGAAGTAGGATAACAAGATGAGAACACTGAACTCTGTTCTTCAGGGAGCACAACAACATTCTTACCTAACCTTTAATGATAATACACTGGAAACAGCTCAAAATCACATTAATACAAAAAAAGAGGGTTTTACCAGAGTTCAATTTAAATGACAAAGCTCTATTAAAGTGAAATCCTTGGTATTCCCTTTCCTGGATGTGTATATCTTATTTTCAAATACATTACTTAAAGATTTTAAGCTATACATGACCCCAACCTGATGCTGCAGAATTTTTACCCACAGAGGGGTTATAGGGGTGACAAGCAGGTTCTCTTCTGAACCACTGCCTAACACCACAGCACAGCAACTTCATTACCTGATCAGGTAAAACCTCTTATAAAAGGCAATGGTTGTTTTCAGTGAAGAGCCAAGAGATCAGAGCTCTGTTTGTGTGGCACAGTCGCAAGAAATGACACCATGTCTCTTTGCCCAAAGATGGAGAACACCACTTACAGAAACCACAGCAAAACTGATCAAATTGTCCTCCATCCATCACAACATCTGCAGCTATCTTTGCAAGGCAGGTGAGATAATTATAAATATGGCGTGAGGGCATTAGTGCCTTTTTCCTGAACCACAAATAAAGCTGCCTGCAGGATCTGCCTCCTCAGGAGTAAATATCAAGGAAAAATCCAGAGAAAACAAAGGGAGCTGGTTAATTGAGTGATGCCTGCATCACTCAACAGACATGATCCTACAGAATGGAGCATGCAGTCCCAATCTGGCACTGTTTACAAACACGATGCAACTGGCATCATTTCAATATTGTTGTAACAGGTGAGAACACATACAGCCTGGGGAGGAAATAGCATTTTTATTGACTGACAGATTGCAATACTACATAACATTGAACATTCCAATAAAAATGGAGTGAGCCCTGCCTAAATATAACTCTGCACTGTGCAAAGGTTAGCAGTGCAGTGGTCATTTTATCAAGGTCAAGGTTGCCCTATAAAGCTTTTCTGGAACAGCTGTGTTCGTTATGAATATTAAATAAATAACTAAATACAAATTGTATCTCAAAGCTTAGCTTTGCCAGGGTAACCCCTAGAGCAGATACAGATATGCTTTTACCAGCTTAGTTGGGCTGTCTGAGGAAATAGTGTAACAAAAGCAGAATCTCTGTCTGTATCTCTGCTGCAGGGCTCAGCGGACACACAATGCCAGCACAGTTGTTTCTTCCATATAAATCACCCCCGATGCAAGCTGCATGCACGTTTGTATGCACACATAGATAATGTGTGTCTGCATGTACAAATCCTGACTCTCGAGTCCTGGTTCCAGCCGTGGCCTTCGGCTGCTTTGGGAGCACTCACGGTCCTCAGCAGCTTCTGACAGTGCCAGCAGTCATTGCACTGCCCGCTGCCACTTCCCTTCATGCTGCACTTCTGGCCTGCCTAAAACCACATCAGTGAAGCACAAATTGGATAAAAAGTTCTTATGCACGTACAAGTTTGACCCTTAAGCACTGAAGATTTTTCAGAGATCTGAATTGCATCTCAGCTAATTATGCGTCCAGTTTTTCTCACTCTCACAACTTCATGACTGACATTTGCTTGCCTCCGATTTCTGCTTTGAAATTGATTCCTGCATTCCATCCCTGCAGCAACCAGTGCTCGAGTACTCATCAAGTATTGTTACTCATCAAATACCATCATCAAGAGTAAATGTTCTGTTCGTTGCCACAATCAAGGACTGAAGAGGGCTCCATGAGAGATTTTATCACATAAAGACCTTCAAGGGATAGTGTAGACTGGCCAAATAGGTGTGGGGGGGATGACTTTCTCGTCTTGCAAAAAGATTTTAAAGGTCTCAGGTTTGGGGGTTTTTTGCGCACCTTGATGAAAAGTGATTTAGAAAAAAAACTAGAGATCATATATTTCTCAAAAAATTACTACTATACCAATCAGAACATGTATCCCAAATTAGAGGTATTGGAATCAAATCCCCCCTCTGCATCTTTCACACCAGGAACTTCCCTTCAAAAAGCATTCCCTCTGAGAAAGACATTTCACAAATAAGTTATAAAAAAAATAATACTTGGAAGCCTCTTATATTTCTGACATAAAAATTCTGTTCTGAACTATCAGACAAGGAGGAAAATGACAGCAACTCACATTTAGGTTAGAAACATCTATATTTAAACTAATCTCTCACTGAAATAAGAGCCAGCCCTGAGTGCAGACAGAGCCAACCATTTCATCACTTGCCTGTGCTCATGCATGTGTGAAGATGGATGCTCTGAAACCTGTTCATTTCTGTTCCTCAAACAGCAGCACAAGAATGAAACTCTTACAAGCCTGGACCTCCCCTCCCATGCCACTTGTGCCTCCCTTGAAGCCAAATCTGCCCATTCCTCACCTGAATGACAATTTTGAGGTCAGCTTCTACTGCTAAGCAACTCACAGTCAGCCCTGGCTCCTAACCAGCCAGACAGAGCTTGAGTCTGCCAGGTAATTTTGGTGAAACACTAATGAATGAGAAACTGGAGATTTTTCTCCTGCTTGTTATGTCAGCAGCATGTATGTGGGCCCTGCATACACTAAGGAGCAATAAGGAAACATCAGCAGATTATTCACACATGTGTCACTTCACCTTTTTAGACACTGCAAGCTAGGGGTGCTTGCAAAAGCTTTACAGTCTCTCCTGGGTTCATAAATCTGAGGGCCTGTATAATTCTCAGTATCCCTTAAACTCTACCTTACATTTGGACAGACCCAGCCCATCATTTCTTTCACTGAGTGCATGTTACACAGAGCCATAAGACTCCTTGGATGAGGCACAGTTGGATGCACTTTGGGGAAGTAAATATTTCACCGCTAGTAACAACACTGCTTAGGAACATGGATAGAGAACACCAATGTCTAGACAACTAATAAAAACATATTTGCTACACATGGACGCCTTTGTTCAGTTATAGCCAGTCATTTTTCTAGTACTCCTGAGACTGGGGCTTTGATAGAAAATGGAGGAGTAGAGAGTGGGATCAGAAAATAACTCACCACCAGGGAAGCTGCTCTCTTAAGCAGCATACACTGATATTTCTTAAAGGAGAGAGAAATTCTTCGTCGGCTTCTCCTTTGACACAGGGAAGCCTGGTGGGAGCAAACTGCAGAAGGAAGACCCTGCTTCAGGTGTCATGTTGTGTATGCAGCTCACACTCCATCCATGGTCATTATAGCTGTTAATTTCTAGAAGCCTGCTCATTCTTGAAGAAACAGGCTGTGTCAATTTAAAAAAACACTCCGATGTGTAGAACAGACAGAAAGCATTAAATTGTGCATGGAAAAGTAGGGGGGAGATTACCAAAGGTGTTTTTCAGTTTTTAATTTCTTCCATAATCTGAAGAAAAGTTATCCTATATTACCTCTGCAGTTGATTCAGCCAGCTCATGCTTTTAAAATTCATGGAAATTATAACTTTCAAACCAGCATTTAAAGGCTTGGATTCCAAGCTTTTTTTAAATCATGAGACAGAAAAATCAGCAGATCACCAGAGATAAAGCTAGAAGGAGTTAAAACTCACTGAAGTTGTAAGGTATCTCCAATAGATTCAGAAGGATTTGGTCCAGAGTTGCCTTGTAGTCTAATCACCATAGAGACTGACTGACAGGGTACAATTTCTCTCTTTTCATAGTGAGAGTCACATGAATTAATAAATGCTTCCTCATTTGAAAGCTGGGTGCTTAGTCACTGGCTCTAATAATACTCTGCAGACTGACGACTGATTAATCGATAGGCATTTGGGGATACCTAGGGATGAATATCAACAACAAAGTGAAATGTCAGCAAGTGAGTGAAATGTATTGCAAGGCTTGTGTGGATTATGAGAAGCTGTATTATCAAACAAGAGAACAAAGTCAAGGAATAAGCAAGTGCAGAATTGGAGTGATGTCTAGAGATTTTTTAGTATTTTTCCTATATTTGTAATTCTGTAGCTATATAGTATTTAATGCTTTCTCACTTGTTTTTCACCTCTCTCACATTTAGAACAATGGGTGATATTCGCCACATGTTTTGTCTTTGCCCAAGAAAAGAAATTTTTTAGCAAGGACTCATTATTTTCCAGCAGGCCTTGTAGACATAAAAAGAAGTAGGGCAGAAACCCATGGAAAAACCCAAAAAGAGGGGTTGGACCAGGCGTGGGCTGCCAGAAAAACTGTGTTTTTAATTGGATAGACTTATCAAAAATATGGTGAATAGCTGAACGTATATAAACTGTAAAAAATCTATTATGGGTGTGCTCTTTGGTTATGGAGTATCTGAAAGCTTTTATTAAACCTTTACTCTCTATGTTATCTTCTTAATCTTGTCTGGAAAGTGTTTGTTTCCCTTCTGTTTTCAGGCATCAAGAGCATCCAGCAGGATAGTGATAATTAGGTCTAGGGAGATAATTTTATAAACAGAGATTTAACAGCTTTACTCAGATGCTCACCGTGTCATGTATAACCAGTAAGTTTATTCAAAGATCATGTTGGTAATCAACTCGAGTAGAAGTGGCAACGTGAGTAGAAAGTGGCTGCACACTGGAATGGTTAGGTTGAAGACAAGCAAAATTACAGTCTCCCTGCTGCCTGCTAATGACTAAATGACCTCAAACATGATCCAGAGAGGGCTGCAAAAGAAGCAGTCTTTTGAAATTCAAATAGAAGTTTTGTATCTGTTATAGTCATTTCCAGACATTAATGTGACCAATTTCATACATAAAAATTCTGTCTGTCATTTTGGGCTCAAGATGCAATCCTTTTCAGTAAATATATATGTATCAGCAAGTAAGTAATAATGTCCCTTAGGTTAGTGTTGTGACCTTGGTGTCACGCAGGAAACAAGCCATGTTAATCGCTCAGTTGCAGTGCCAGGACAATAAACACATCTATTTATGAGCAATTTCCTGTTCTTATGTACCTGTTACTGGGTGCCCATAAGTGCTGTCTTACTTTTATAATGAGGCTGGCCAGAAAAGAAAACCTGTGATTAACAAAACATTTCATATTTCACCACAGAGTTTTGTCTATTGTAAGTATGAGCTGGAACAACTGTGAATGGCCTTGGGAGGGGACAGAAGAAAAACACAGTGACAAGATAATTGCTGCGAATATCCAGTGTTAAATCACCATTCCTTGAGATGCCTGATTTCCCAACAGCTCCCCAGGCACAATGCTGTGTGATCAATAGACCACACTATGTGTATAAATGAAATGATGGACTTCCAATTTGCAGCCTCCAAACCCCTAAGGAGTTCCTCTCCTATGGAGTGATTTTAAGATGTCCGAGAAAGGGAATTACAAAAGCAAGCTCCTATACTCTCTTTATGATTGGGAGGGGAGGTTTTGGTCCACAAATTGCTAGAAATTGAAATTCTCTAAGTGAAGTCTCTAAACAGGCTAATGGGAGTGATAAAAGCCTCAATCACAAGGCTTGGCCTGTGGTTTCATTAAAACAGTGCAAGCAACAGTGCAATCAGAGCCTCCCTCAGCCTTTCTGCTGCAAACACCAAGCCAGAACCTGAGAAGCCTTTTTAATAGACATCTCCTTAAAAGGTGTGTCCAAAATTTTTCATTTCAACAGATGAGAATTTTCCTTCCTCCAAAACTTTTCAATAATAATAAACAGAAGCATACGCAGTTTGCACAAAGCACTTCAGTCTTTGAGTTTCGTAAGCTTAGAATCCACTGGAAAATTGAAAAAAAACTTCAGTGTAGTGAGAGATTACAACCAAACAGAATTATCATAAATTACAATGAGAATAAATATACATTCAATTTAAACATTATAAAGTCTAATTTCACATTTAAGCTATTGTTTCATTATAACAGCTTTTAAATTCCTATAATTACATGTTGGGTACTATAGTTCAGTTCGTATTTTATACGAACACATAAGGCAAATGCTCAGAAATAAATCTCAGACATTGATTATTTTCAATAGTGCAATGCTTTTTAATCATAATTACTGGGGTACAATTCCTATTAACCTGTTCAGCATTCCTAGACCAAATTAAGTCAAAAGCAATCTGATTTACTTAAAGGTAAGGGCTTCCCATATCTGCTCACTCTCCCTCTTTGCTCAAATAAATATAAAAGTGTGTGAGCTATGTGGAGACTCAATGAAGTTATATTAAATTTGCAATTCACCCAAGTGTCTGAAAATTCAACTAATTACTTATATTTTGAGTCTTCTTGCTGCTGCAGTTACTGTAAAGCTGAACACCCCATCTGATTAATGTAACCCATATCTGAGGCTTTTATATGTCCATTTCATTGAATTTGAAACATTTTCTGGCCTAGTTAAGCGGCATAGGCAGTTTTCTCATTATTCATCTGAAATTGTGAAAAATAGTTTTCTCCCCTGAAATGCATTTTATAAAGTAGCACATTTTCCATAGGTGCCAATAGCTTCATACACATGCTGTAAAAATATTTGGATGTTTGGAAAATTGTGACTGAGTTTACTTCCCATAGGACTTCCGTGAAAAGCTCTTGGTGGAGGTTGGAGAGCAGCAGGTCCTTTCAGACCCCACACAGCAGGTCCTGCTCCAGAAAGATGTGCAAAGTACCCCTAAAAAGCACCATTCTCCCTATTCCAACAGTAAGAAAGCAATTGTTTGATGTTAGCAAATCCTGACAGGGACAAGGAAAGTCTGCCCAAAGATACTGGGCAATGAATTTTAGTCTGTAAATGACAAACATTGGTGCAAGTACTTCAAAATTTATTTGAATCCACAAGGAAGAGTTCACTGCAAAGACCTGCCATCCCACAGTTGCTAAACACCCTGAGACATTTATCAAAGGAGTGCAGGTAACAATCTCACTTCTCCTCAGCAGACATCCTCCCTCCATGAACTCAGACTCAAAAATGTCAAATGGATTGTACATTACTCATTTCCTGTTTAAAAGTGTCCATTATTAGCGAAAATGACATTTTGGTACAGAGAGAAACTATTTCAATGTAATCTGCAAAACTATTTGCAGGGACTTCAGCAAAGCAATTTGGGGCATTTCTGGGCTACAAACACTGTAACAGTGTGTAATGTGAGATTTCATCTTGACTGATAGACTTGTCAGGATTTCCACCCAAAAATACAGCTATGTTTCCCTCCTTGCCACCCCACCTTTCAATGAATTATATCTGAAATTTTCTTCTTTCCTGTATTTATTATCGGCACCTTGGCACCTTACCCAGCTTTAATCCGTTTTAATCCTCCTGTTGTCCCACTGAGCAGAACAGATGTCCAGCAGGACTGGAGAAAAAGGGACAAATTGATGTCGTATCTGCAGGCCTCAGGAGCCACTAAAGAGAAACGCAAACCAAATTAAGCCTCTAAAATACACCTAGTGATTATTGGGCAGGGGAAAGCAAGGGTAACCAATTTTGAGTTCTGGTCCATCATATAATCATAGAATGGCCTGGGTTGAAAGGGTCCTTAAAGATCATCTAGTTCCAACACCCCTGTTGCACTGGGACACCTTCCACTGGTGCAGGTTGCTCAGAGTTTCCTTCAACCAGCCTTAAACACTCCCAGGGACAGGGCATCCACAGCTTCTCTGGGCAATCTGTTTCAGTGTCTCACCACCCTCACAGTAAAGAATTCCTTCCTAATATCTAATCTAAACCTATTCTCTTTAAATTTGAATTTGTTTGAATTAAATTTTATCCCCATTGTCCTGTCACTACATGTCCTTTTAAAAAGTCTCTCTCCATCTTTCCTGTAGGTTCACTTCAGATACTAGAAGGCCACAATCAGGCCACCCCAAAGCCTTCTCTTTCCCAGGCTGAACAAGGCCAGTTAACCTTTTCCCACAGGACAGGTGCTCCATCACTTTAAGCAACTTGGTGGCCCCCTCTGGACTTGCTCCAGCAGGTCAGTGTCCTTCCTGTGTGGGGACCTGAGAGCTGGACGCGGTGTTTCAGTTCCTTCTCGCTGCATGGGTGGTGCTGCTTGTGCTGTGAGTTCACTCTTCTGTTCTGCTGTTTGCTGCAACCATCAGTGCAGACACAGCCTTGCCAGCTGCACCAGGAGGGAACGCGAGCACAGATAAACAGAACATTCCAAATAATTAGATACCCACAACACTGCAAATAACTTAAATAGGGGTTTTCATACTCTGAAGGAGCAGGATGGAGCTGTTCATGGTAGATTTTTCATGGCTGCAGCTGAACTGACTATTACAGCAGACAACAGAGGAGAAGAGTGAACTCAAAGCAGGAGCTGCCTGCGCCATCCTTGCAATGAGAAGGAAAATTTAAGTTCCTACCTTACGTACGCCATGCTACAGCCTTTAAACACAGACCATACCAGCCCTTGAGTGGTGAAGCAGAGGATATGTTGTGATAGAGGGGTGTCAACAGTTCCAGATGCACTGCTGGAACCACAGAGATTTAAAGGTAACATCAAATGGCAGATGGAAGTCTAGCATCACTGGGTCAATGTGAAATCCAGAACACGCCAGAATTAGAAACTAGGAGTGTCCCAAACACCCAGAACTTTTAGCATCAGGGTGCTAGAGGATGGCACTTGGAATATTTGTTTCTATTATAATCCAAAGTTATTGCTCAGATAAAATATACCTTGACACATTATGTGCCTGAAAAGAGAATTTTCATGATTTCTTGGACAAACCAGATGAGACAGCCATCTCCATGTGCCACACACTGTAGGAGATACAATACATGTAATATCGACTGATGCAAATTGGCCAGAACTGGAGTAAGGAGGGCTGGTTCCCTCTAACTAGCAGGTGAGACAGGTAGACAATTTGCCACGAACCACCAGGAAAATTCAGGGTGGTTCCTCTCAATTCATCTCAAAAATTGAACATAAAATTCATCTCAAATTGAACATAAACTGTCCCAGGCTCTGCAGCATGGTTTTTGAGTGGCAAGAAAGGTGATGTTCAGTGCAAGAGCTCTAATGTTATGTGGGGCTGTGCTTGCTAAGCCAACATGAATCTGTTACATTTATTATGAAGGGAAAGTAAATGAATTCTGTTCACTCTTGTCCCAACATTTCCAGTGCATGCCCGTAGAAGGGTGTCTCTGCCTACTCATGGCTTCATTAGTGTCTTAGTTTGAAAGA
>WBMZ01009855.1:669-34249 GCA_013400975.1 Atrichornis clamosus
TTTTTTTTTTTTTTTTTATTTCAAAGGAAACCACCACAGCAAATGCTCTGCAGCTTCCAAACTCTTGTGCAGGTACTGCCTAAGCACCCAGCACGTCCCAGTTTGTTGGAGGATTTCAGCCCAATGTCACGTTGGACAGGGAAGGCTCCAGCCTTATTTTGTTGAATTGGCCACATCACCTACACCCCTCTCACACAACTCATCGCCCACGGCCGCGCTGCCCTCAGCTTCCTCAGCCACATCCTTTTGGCTGCCCTGCTCCAGCTCCTCGCTGCTCAACTGAATTGGAGGCTTCCTCCCCCTGCCAGCCCCTCCACATGGTGTAAAACCCAACCTTCCCAAAAGGTCAGGGCTCTCTGTTTACCCGACCTTCTGGTTTGAATTTAGGAGACAATGGGGCTGAGCGGGGCTGATTTGCTGCAGTGCTGAGTCACGGGAGTCCAAGATGGATTTTCTGTTCACACCGAAGCACAGCCCTAATTATGGCAGTATTCAGAATTATCCTCGGACCAGGGAATGCTACAGTGCTGGAACAAATGGAATGCTGGTGCCCTTGCACGTCCATCACATCACCCAAATGCCGTGGGCTAGGGAAGGCTCCAGAAGGAGGTAGTGGTTCCTTGTCTCCTTCTACCAGCTTTCCAGCTGAACATAATCATAGAAACACAGAATCATAGATTCAAGGACTGGTTTGGGTTGGACGAGACCTTAAAGATCATATTTTTCTACCCCCCTGCCACGGGCAGGGACACCTTCCACTATCCCAGGTTGCTCAGAGCTCCAACCAGCCTGGCCTTGGACACTTCCAGGGATGGGGCAGCCACAGCTTCTCTGGACAACCTGTGCCAGGGCCTCACCACCCTCACAGGGAAGAATTTATTTCTTATATCTAACCTAAACCTACCCTCTGTCAACTTAAAGCCATTCCCCCTTGTCCTGTCACTCCAGGCCCTTGCAATGCTTGAGTTTAGAAGTTCTGTTTCTGGAGGAAGCTAAGGAAGGAGCCAGACATCCATGGGGAGGCTAGAAAGGAGAACCACAAAGATAAAAAACAATCCAAAGGCCAAACAATCGAAACTTTGGGGCATTATTCCTCTTAGGAACTGATGGTGATGAGAGGACATTTCTGTAGATTAGTCTGGTTTTGTCTCATGCAACGTGTTCTGCTTTCCCATCAGGTTGCTCTCAGAATCCAGATCCCGTGAAAGCAAAGAGCTGCTGTAGCCCACAGTTCATTCTTGCCTCTCCCTGCTACAAAAAATAGTAGCCCAGATTTCCTGCCTTTTGTAACACAACACCCAGTTTGGATAAAGGCTGCAGTGGAGCAACCACCACTCTCTGCAGGTGTCCTCCTCCACCAGACTTGTCTCAGCACACAGCTGTTTCTCAGAGCAGTGATGGATGGAGAGATGGATGGATGGACCAGGAGGTGTGAGTCTCCCTCCATGATCTGTCAAAAGCTACTACTGAAATATGTCTAATGGGAAACACCCAGGAAAAAAAGCCAAATAAACAGGAGGTGGAAGAAAGAAAAAAAGAAAAAGAAAAAGAATCATAGAATGATTGAGGTTGGAAAAGACACTTAAGATCATCAAGTCTGATCATTCCCCCAGCACTGCCAAGCCCATCACTAACCCATGTCCCCAGGTGCCACATACACATGGCTTTTAAATCCCTCCAAGAGTGGTGACTCTACCACCACCCTGGACAGATGTGCCAGGGCTGAACAACCCTCTCCATGATGAAACTGCCCCTAATATCCAATCTAAACCTCCCCTGGCACAACTTGAGGCCATTTCCTCTTGTTCTGTTGCTTGTTCCCTGAGAGGAGACACTGAACCCCACCTGGTTGCCACCTCCTCTCAGGTAGTTGTAGAAAGCAAGAAGGTCTTTCCTCAGGCTCCTCTTCTCCAGGCTAAACCCCATAAATCCAAGTCCTTTGTAGAAATGAAAAGGTTTTCAGCCACGTTACTTTCTTTTAATGACTTTCCTGAGAAAGGTTTGAAGCAAAGCATGGGATACTGCCCATGGCATCATTTCATAAAGAATTTCAGCATGGAATTTTGAATGTACCACTTGTTGCTGTGCAGTTGGAGTCTCCTTCTCTCTGGAGGCCTCATCCTGCCTGTGAAACACAATAACTTTCAACTCTTCTCACCAGCTGGAGGCAATGCATGTTCATATTGCCATAGGCCCCAGAGCATCTAAACCTTTTGCTTTGGAGCAAAGTCCTGCAGGAACACGGCCAGCCCAGAGGAGACTGTGAGAAATTCTGTACTCTGGAGAGTCCTGTTTATTTTAAGCAAAACAGCTAGTTTACATGTTGGCCTCTTAAGCAAAATACTCTGGTTCATTCTGCCTTGGATTTAGTTATGTAACCAAATCGCTATGTTTTTAAAATAATCTAAATGGAATTTGCAATGCCGCCTCCCAAGGGAAAGGGCCCCATTCTGATTTTCCAGCTCGTGCCTTCACACAGGTGAGACTTCACCTTCAGTGCACTTCTGCTTGGGAACTGCACTGTTTATCTCTGCCTTGCACCCAGGGCACCTGAGGCCTGGGGAAATGGAAGGGAAGAGACCAAAGATGCTGAGCAAAAGAACATCAGAGTCAGGACCTGCTGCAACATTCCTGAGCCCTGGGCTGCCTACTCGCTGGCATTGCCTCCTGCCATGGCAAGGCACTGGGAATGATCCAAGGTGACCTGAATGCTGCCTGTCTCTGGCAGTGTGACATTCCCAGGAGATGTTAGACTCAGCGTTCGAGTGACCCAAGCCCTGGCCAGTGGCTTCTTGCCTTCCACACCAGCGCTAGACCCTGTCCCTGGGCTGTGTCGTGTGGCAGAAGGTGTCCTGTGGCTTAGAAGTGTGCCGTGTCTGGGTTTAAACCCCCAGTTATGGAAGGTCTGTGTTTGGGGCTGAGACATCCTGGGGAGTAGGGGTGGGACCCTGGTGTCAGGAGTCCTTGGCTGCTGCCTTGCGGCTGATTCACAGCACTGGTTGTGAGTCCTCTTCACTTGCTATCCACTGAAGTCACTCTTTTGATCAAAAGTCATTATTTTGGTTACTACAGGACACCAATGTCACATTTGTCTGCCTCTGTACTTTTTGCCAGCCCAGATCAAGGACTGCTGTCAGGATTGCCACTGTCTGGGTAAAACCAGAACACAGAATTTCTGGAAAACTTGCTTTTGTGAATTTCCAACCCAAATTAATGAGTTTTGGAGAAACACAGCCTTTGATGTATGCACAAATACCATCGAGCTCGCAGCCGTCTTGAACTGAAAGAACTCTTAATCCTCAATCCCTTCCCTGCAATTAGAGCAAGGACAGTTGGTGCTCTCCATGACCGACAATGCCATGTTTTGGCTCAGAATTGTCTCTGCCAGCAAGGAGCTGCTGTGTGAGTTAGCAGTCCATGTGCGGTTATCTGCAGCTCTGGATTTTTGCAGTGCCTGTTTATACAAATTGGATTGACTTTGAATTCTACAACTTAATTTCTTTTCTGTCACTGTATCGTTTTGAAGGAGCAAAGCCTCAGTCTTTTAACGGATCCTTACACTGTCAGTGCAAGATCCAAGGCTAAATTTCCTATGGATGTCTATGAATCCTGACATGGCAGATGGGTCGATCCTGCGTTGAATTATGGAGCACAGTGTAACATACATAGTTCCTTGATAGACCTTAATTACACCACAGGAGGGAGCCTGTATGGTTTAAGCTGAAAATATGCTCCAAACCAACCTCCAGTCTCCAAAATTTATCAGAAACCTCTAAATGCCACCATGGAAGGTGGTCAATCTGGGTGATGTGCATAAAGAGGAAATAAAGACAAAATTTTGGGGTGGAAAACAAGGAACGTGAATGTCATGGATCAGTTCCTCTTGGATGGCATGGTGGAGTTCTTCACCTCTTCCCTTGGGAGCCACGATGAGTTGACCTTAGCAGAATGAGCATTGCTGCAAACCTTCCCTCTCTCTGCTCCCTTCCCTCTCACCCCTCGCTCTTCACCCTCCCTCTCACTCAGGGACAGAAGGTGCTTGGCAGGTAAAAGTGGGGTGTCCTCTCCAGCCAACACCAGTGGTTACTTTGTTCTTCCTCTTTCCAGGCCATGTCTGCAGGACCAGAACTTTCCTAAAGCAACTCAATCCCTCTGTCCTTGCTCTCACATCCATCGCTGTGGTCAAGGACTCAGGAAATGAAGGATTTGGGATGACCCCTCCAGAACCTGGCCTTGTAGCAGACCTGGCACCTCCTGTGCTCCTGGTGGGTAAGCCCAGCACCCGGGCCCGTGTTTCCCTTGCCTTGCCTGGCCGTGTTCCTCCAGGCCAGTGTGCTTTGGCTGCCGCTCTCCGAGCTCTCCAGTTCTCAACCCGGAGTTATTTCAGGCAGCGCTGCTCAGTTTTCCTTCCAAGGGCTTATGAAACGCTCTTCTGGGACTCTTCACCTGACTCATTGTTTCCTCTGCCACCCCACGCTGGGAAGCACCGCCTTGCCTTGCTGATGACTTCTTTGGGAAGCTCCTGAGGAGAAGAGAGCAAGAGTCGCCAGGCTGAATCTTTAACCCCCGGGTTTATCTCCGTGGGCTCGGAGGAGCGGGGATTTTTCTGCTTTCTCTTTTCTTTTCAGCAGTTGCCTGGCTGTGGCTCCTTCTCACTTGGAGGGGATTTGCTGTCACTGAGCTGACACCCGAACACGCTTTGGGCACCTCGCAGGCCAGACTGAAGTGCTGCAACAGGGACCGCTCCGTCCTTGGCGGACACGCCGGAATTGCTAAATGCCGGTTAACCACACCCATCATCAAAGGCCCGAACGCTCCCGTTGCATCCGCTCAATTACAAACCACAGAACGACTTTGTTTCAGTCAATGGCAAACAGTCGGACGTGGAAGCCACCCACCTTCAAAGCCTGTTTGTTTGTTTGTTTGTTTGTTTGCCTTCTTACTCCTGCCGGCTTTCCCTGCCACCTTCCCACTCCATGTGTTGGAGCAGCCCCTCATAAATGTGAACCCCCTTCTCATTTCGTGTCTTTTCCCTGCAATTTCAGCTGGAAGCAAGGAAATGGCTGTTTGGTGCAGACAGAATTAACCCTATTTCTTCCTCATTCATGGTCTGCCGTTTTCCCCCTACCCGCTATTTTTATTTTAAGAAGCTTTTTTTTCCCCTGAGACTCTCAAACAAATTATTTCTCAGCTTTGAGGCCAGTGATTTCAAAGTATGGCCCCAAATCTACAAATTCTTTCCTGTCTGACATATTCTTCCTTCTCCATTGCTCCTCTTATAAATCACAATGCCTCTGATAAAGAGAACAACAAATTCCTCTGCGGAGGCAGACAGGGACACATCTATATATTAATAAACACAGCCTTCACACAGATGTCTTATGACCTCCATCTACATGTTTTTAGCCCAGATTCTTGCAGGAACAAGGCCCTGTTTGATCAGATTACGTGTCCATCTGCCCATCACTCCTCACCAATTACTGTGGAATTCCCTGCCATTTTCTGGTTGGGTTTGATGAGATCTTCAAGATGTTAAGTTCCTACAAGGTCAGTGAAAAAAATAAAAGGGTGGCCAGAGAGAAAAGTTGAAGCAGGAGATCAAGTCTTATGAAACCTCATCAAATCCACATGGGCACTCACATTCAAATCACAAAATCATAGGAAAACGAGATTTATTAATCCCATTGCTGATGGAACAGCTCAGATTTTTTTTTCCGTTTCTGTTTTTGTTTGTCTGCTTGTTTGTACATTTGCTAGAACAAATAACTCACTCTTGTGGAGCACTACAAACTTCACAGATCCAACCCAAACACAGTTCTGGCTACAAGCACTCAGAAATTTGGGAGTCTTCCATCCAGACCCACGTCCAAACCATCCCAGCTTAGATCCGTAAGGAGTAACATGGGCAAAGAAAACTTGTCTGAGTCTGGTCTGACTTTTGATGTCATTCATCTGTACGAACTTGGCTCTACCCTGATCCTGCTTTTCTGGTAGATCCCACAGATCTGATAGTACAGCACAGAAGAGTCCATACCTGGGATATCGAGTCCAGTTTGGGGCATTCCCAGGCTCGAGGTGCTCAGATTCAACATCAATAGAAAAGCCTTCATTTGAAGGTGGTGCAATGCTGGGCCAGGTCACTCAGGAGGTGGTGACAACCTCCCTCCTTGGAGGTTTTCAAGTCTCAGCTAAAGCCATCACTGATCAGATCCCATTCCAAGCAGAACCTACAGACCTCCAGAGTACTCTTCCCACCAACATTTCTGTGATTCTGGGAATACACTTAATTTATTTTCCTTTTTATCACACTTTGTCTTGGCTATATTAGTTCAGTAAAACTCGCCTCCTCTATCTGCAAATGCTCTGTGACTGGATTTTCCAGGTTATAAAATACCTTTTCTTTGGATAAAGAAGACACCAGATGCCAATTTCTGCCTGCCCTTTCTTGGCGCAATAGTGAAGAATATCCCTGGGGTTTTTTCTGTTCTTCACCTCGTTCTCTTTGAATGTTTTCACAGCTTCATTTGTAAGTGTGTGCTCAGAGTTCACAGCATCACAACTTGTGGCAATAAAGAGCTGAGTACCTCACCCATGTTGACTTTCAGGAATTATTATTTTGAGAGAAATCACAGGGCTCATGAGGCTCCTGCTACTTTCCCTGTCACAGGCTGGTCCTTAACACTGAATTTAAAGTGGAGGGAAAGGGCCAGAATCATCTGTCAGCTGTGAAGAGCATTTTCAGCTCATCAATCTAACTTTTCACAGGCCCCGTGTCTGAGGCATGAGGCCACGTGCCACAGAAATCTTTATGCTTAATAGCAATGAAACCTTGAAAAGTGAAAACAGTCATAGGCAAAATACCCAAAAGTGCCCATGGAGATTGAGTTTCCCTTTCTTTTAAGTAGGACAACAAAACTACCTCGGAGTGTGGTAACTGTGGATACCCCACTTAGCACATCTATGTCCATCAGTGCCCACTCTTGGACAACCTGTCCCTAACTCCATTTCGGAAAAGTCTTCCCGTTTCAGCAGGTCAAGGCAATAGTATGGATGCTGCTGATAAAGAGTATCTTAGAGACAATGGAAATAGGTAACATAACCCCAATCTCTGCTTGCAACATGGATACTGAGGCCTTCAGTTCTGATGAATAATCTGTGTTTTTCTCTTTTACCTACTAAACTAAGCAAATAGCCCAAGGGTCAGCTATGAGCACTTACTCTGCCCATAATCCTGAGGCAGATAGGCAATGAACTTAAAATTAGAAAGGGCTAAATATTCTCAAATTCAGAATATAAATTTCATTTAAAGTCAGTTTGTGATTGCTAAAGGCTCCAATTCATTAACTGGCTTGTCTGAATATTGTCATGAAAACCTAAGCTTTATTGAGTGCTAAAAGCCTTAAAAAAGATGGAAACATATGAAAATAAGAGCATAAATTCCCTGCCACCACCACCACCACCACTCCAAGTGCAAAAGAGAACCAAACCATAACAATGGGCTTGTTACAAATGCTCCATCATTTTGCAATAACCAAGCACTTAAAATGTTCTTGGTAGCTGCTCTGAGGATGCCATTTTTTTCATTATGAGTCGTACTTAGTACATAATTTATAGCTGGCGGGCCAGGGATAATCCTACAGTGTGAATGTGCTGCGGGACTGCTGTAATTACACCAGAGCTGTGGTTATGGGCCTCGTGGAACTGATACTTCTTTTTAATTGTGGAGGTGATAAGATCAAATCCAACACCGTGTATCTCAGTGGAAGGCTTGTGGATGTAACCGTAGCTGCCAGCTGCCCTCCTGGTCATCTGCTCTCCCTCCGGGAGCCTCTGGATAAAGGGATGTCTTTTCCCTCAGCCTTGCATCCCCCAAACCATCAACCAGTTACAGCCTGGCCTCACTGGAAACAGAAATACAGCACAAGCAATTTAAAGGAATGGGCAGATGGGACAAAACCAAGGAAAACATCCAGATGTTTCTTTTCCGACACTTTTGGTCTGTGCTCCGTTTTCTCCAGCAAGTCACTAAAACACTTTGATGTGAGAGTTTTATATTGGTGATGGCTTTGCAGCAGCCAAGTCACCAGACAATAATCCCTCGGTGTCAATGTTCGTTGGCTTTGTCATCTTCTTAGGACAAAGGAAAAAAAGACCTAAAACTGTTCTCTACCAAAAATAACTTTAGAAAATAAATATTTTGGCCCCATCTTGCAAAGAAGTCAGTGTGACATTTAGAGGGAGCTAAGAAAAGGAGTCTTTCCTGCCTTAGGAAGAAACTTAGCTTAACTTGGGTCCTGTTAACTTCGTCATACTATTAGTTGGGCACTGTTTGGTATTAGTCACTAGCTGCTCCCTCTCAGCTTTATCCAATTTAATTTCAAATATAGTGCAAACAGATGCCTTTATGTTTCATTTTTAAATCATTTATTGTTCTACATGTAGCAAAGAAGCTTAAAAAAGAATGTGAAAGAATTGCCAGAAAGGTTTTTTGGTTTTTTTAAAAGATATATATATATAATTGCAGTTGTGGTTGCTGTGGTTTCTTTTGGGTGGATCAGAAAAAAATCAAGTCTTCCTTCCTCGGGGATATAAAGGAAAAAAAAAAGAGAAAGGGTGGAGAGGAAAACTCATTCCCATGTCTAGTGCTTTTTATCAGTAATGGAATGAAGCAATCAGGTTTAAGGGCTTGTCTAGACGGAGGACTCTGGCTCTGGAGTAACTCCTGCAGCATAGTAAAGTCTGTGCAAGTCCCAAACGCTGCTCACAGCAGCAAAAGAAGCCACAGGGATGCAAAGCCACCACACAAAGAGGGCTCCAGGTCCTGCCCAATCCCAGCTTAGGCAACACTGCTTCTTTGTACAGGGGATGGCCAAACAAAATTTGATAAAATGCTTCTTTAAAAATTTATCAAAGCGCCCCAAAGAAGCATTACCAGCACAACAGAGTTGTTGGTCAATTAAAGTATTTTAACATGAAGAATTGCTGAGCCCAGTCAATAAGTCCAGGTTTTAAAAGAGGCTTATTTTAATGAAAAACATAACATGGCTTTAAACTAACAGAGAGTAGGTTTAGCTTAGACATAAGGAAGAAATTCCTCGCTGTGAGGGTGGTGAGGCCCTGGCACAGGTTACCCAGAGCAGCTGTGGCTGCC
This sequence comes from Atrichornis clamosus, assembly GCA_013400975.1. NCBI lineage: Eukaryota > Metazoa > Chordata > Aves > Passeriformes > Menuridae > Atrichornis > Atrichornis clamosus. The sequence continues at coordinate 9,821 of WBMZ01009855.1, forward strand.
CCATCCCTGGAAGTGTTCCAGGCCAGGTTGGACAGGGCTTGGAGAAACCTGGGATAGTGGAAGGTGTCCCTGCCCAGGGCAGGGGATGGAACTGGATGAGCTTTGAGGTCCCTCCAACACAAACTGTTCTGGGATTCTATGAAAAACAGATGAGCAAAATATTCTTTGAAAAGTTTTCTAATTGAGATACATGATAATAGAGGGACACCTTGGTTTTACTCTGCTCTGTTTGTCAACAAAGCTTAAAGCCCATGGCAAAGCCACTCCATGTCATTATCCCCATGTCACTGTCTGGGACAATGTGTGACTTCCCTAAGGCCTCGTGATAGCTCATGGCAGCATCAGGAGAGCGAGAACATCTCTTGAGTTCGTTTCCACATCCAGCCTCTTGGGCAGTGCATCCTGCACTTGGGAACGTGGGTGAGTGCTGGGCTTGGCATCGCTGCAGGGGAACAAGTGGATTCGATGTTGTGAGAGGGCTTTTCCAGCCTTAATGATTCCATGATTTTATGATTTGCTTGTCTGGGAGAGGTTATGCCTGGCTGGGCTAATTTTGCAGTCCATTTTCTGCAGAAACGGAGGGAAACTTTGTTCATGTGTCTCCAGTGTGATGTCCCCTTTAGTGGCTGCGATGGGACACTTGGGGACACTGGCAAGTCCTGGAGAGCCCTAAATCCTACCCCATACATATAAATTATCCATGAGATGGAAAAAGCCTGGTTTGTCCATAAACCTGACAAACCAGGGGTCAAATCCTGCTGTCAGCATACCATAACTTTCCCAAAGCCATCATGGGGTATTACATTAGAGCAGGTAAAGTCCAGTAGCCCCAAAATACACTAATCCCCATCAAAGATTTCAGTGTTTATCAGCCAGGACTGGTGGAAGTCAGGAGAGGAACCAAGTGCAGCTTGGATTTGCCCTATATTTCACCACCTCTAACAGAAAAAGGAAGGTCCCTCTTCAAAAAAACCCACAGTGACCCTGCAGAGAGTCAGAGGGGACACATGCAGGCACAGATAGGCAAATATAGGACCACAGGAAACAGCCAGCCAGCCAACACTGTCCTGGAAAGGCTAATATTTGTGTAATACTAAAAAGCTTTTTGCCTTTCGGGTCCTTCCATGAGAAAAGGCTAAAATATTTGGTGTTCACATTTCTCAAAACTAGAACATACCATACATAGTTAAAGTAATGACTAGTGCTCTTAATCCCAGACACAAACTTTTCACTGAAGCCTTTTTTGGGCTGGGCCATGTGATTTATTCGGTTTTCAGCATCTATATATAAAATGACTCTTTTTTTTTTTTTTTTTTTCCTTCCTGGTTCATCCTTACCCGTGTTCTAAAACCTGCATGCTTCATAGGCTATTTTGGTTTACCACATGGCTTGGCACTTGCTATTTTTTCCTATGATGTGAAAACAAAATTTCAGCTTGGCTGTTGGTGGCCATTATCTGACATGCAAATCTTCTCACTTAATTAGGGCTCTAACGGTGGCTAAATTACCCTTTCTGGTGGCCAGGTATCCCTATTACTCAGAGACCTTAAATCGGGGTGTCCCAAGCCCCCAGAGTGGGAGCTGTTAATCCCTAGGGACCTCCACTTTCTGCATGCACAGTCCTTTGGGTTTTGGTGCCAAAAGCCTTGGTTTGGGGTAAAAACCTCTGTTTTGGGCAAAAGCCTCAGGATCAGACAGAGCAGAGCAGACTTGAGCCCTGTAGACTCCTGCTGTGCTGTACAGAGCTGCCCATCTTCTGGCACCAAAGCTTTTATTTGCTGTGAATAAATTAATACTAAATAGATCCTCAAGCCTCACTTGTCCAGTCAGAAAACTGCTCTGCTCAGCCACACACATGACATCATCACCAAATTTAGTTGCAGGAAAATAAAATCAGGATTACCTGCATTTTTAGCACTGGGAGAGGAGAGGAGGGAAAAAAGGATGGGGCCTCCTTTGGGGCTCACTTTTTGGGTTTGACTTTTTTTTTCTTTTTTTTTTCTTTTTTTTTTATAAATGGGGATTTCACTTCATTTTTGTTTACAATTAGAGACATCGAGGGGAGACTTTTAATGGAGAACAAAGAGACCTTTTGGATGGGGGCACATTAACTGGGGGCTCTCCAAGCTGTCTCTGAGAGATCACGTGTGGTTTTCTCCCATGGCAGACATATGTGGAGTACTTGGCACAGCCTCCCATGCTCTAAGCCCCAGGAGCCTGTCCAGGATTGCTCTCTATGGGGCATTACATCCCTTTTCCCTCCCACCAGCTTGAGGAGCCCTCAGATGTATCCCCAGCTCCCCACAGGGGGCTGAGGATGCATTTGCTGGGACGTAATTTAGTGCCCTTTGGCTGATCAGTGAAAAATCCCCCCAATATCTGCCTGGCTTGGTTAAAGTGCAGTTTTTGCAGGTCTGGAGAGGCACGTGCACCCAGCCACCCGCTCCCAGAGCTCGTGTGTACTTTCCTGAGCTCGGGCCCTGCTGCCAGCCCCGTTGTTCTGCCCCCCACCAAGTCCCTATTGTTTGTGTCCCTTGCTGGTGGCATCTGGCTCAGCCAAACTCCTCCTGAGCGGGGGCCCAGGCTGTGAGGTTTGGTCTGTTGTGTTGTTGGGTTTTTTATTTCCAGGAAAGAATCTGGATGATCATTTTTAGGGAGCCAGTTATAGGCACTGCAGATGGAGTTGATTTGCAAAAAGAGGGTGTTGGGGTAGAGGATCAGCAGACCAGGTGATTTTGGTGGCGTAGCAAGATGAGAGCCTGAAGACTGAGAGTCCAAACTGACATACTTACTCTGAAAACTTGCAGACAACTCTGTTTCATTTTTCCTTTCCCGTCTCTAACAGGTGCTGCCCCACTGATCACAATGTGAGGAGTATTAATAAAGAGAAAGAGGATCCAGGGATCCCGGGATAAACATGGCACTGCTCAGCAAAGCTCTGGCTGGCGCTGGCAAGGCCTAAACTCCCCTTAGGTGCTGGGCTGTACTGGGGCCTCATTTAGGGCAATGCCATTCCCAGGGCAGAGGGAAATGAGCTGTCGCTCAGGACTGTCACCCTGCTGACAGGCCCCGCGGCCTGCAGTGCGCTGGAACAGCATGGGAGCACGTTTGTTTCCATCGGGAACTGTGCTGGATCGGCGTGCGGCATCCTGTTTATGTTAAAACCCTGGCGTCCCCTTTTTTACAGGGAAGCTGGGGGAGCGGCGCAGCTGGGGCTTCCACTGAAGTGTCACCAATTAAGTCACTTTTCAGCAGGATGATCACTGCTCCGGAGGTTCCCAAGCGGAGGATCTCCAGTTTCCAAGCTGACCTCCTGGCTAGCAGATGTGGGCCAAAGCAGATGTTGGCCAAGGCACAGCACCTCTTCGAGCACCCTGAGATACCTGCCTTCTGCTCCTTTTCCATGTCCTCTGGCCGAGATACAGCCTGCACTTTCCACCTCCCCAGTGTGGTTTAGGGAGAAAAGGACGAGGCGAGGCACAGCCTGTTGCAATTACAGCAGCACCACTTGGACCCCATGGTAACACCACTGTTTGTTTCCCTGTTGCATAAACGAGAAGGGCAGGATCCCAACCTCGCCAAGCTCCTGGGGAGCTGCACTGCTCAGGCCATGGGATGGGAAAGGGTCGTTTGGTGGGGCTTTGCTGTAGGTCCAGAGGGGAGATTTAGTAGCCCCACACGCAGGGTCAGATGTGTGTCCTTGGCACAGCCAGCTCCTGGGGCCATTCCAGCATACACAGGCTGATCCATGGGACAGACTCCCTTTGGAGAGTGGACTCCGCAGCTGTGCAGAGCTGATGGGGTGATCCCCAGCCCTGGCCATGCAGGAGAAGCTCTTCAGGGCTGTGCCAGGAGCACTTTGCCCACACCAAGCAGATGAAAGCAAAGCAGTTTGGCTCTTACCCATCAGCATCAGCCCCAAGGGTGATTTATTGCCCTGGGACTCCCTTCTCACCTGCAAGCAGAGCACAAAGGAGAAGGAGAGAGTGTAATTACACTTAACACCCAAAATACGGCTCAAAAAATGACTATGAGGCAATTCTAGCTGCAGCGGCAGACTGAGATCAACCTCCACCCACAGGAGCTGATGGGATCAGAATTGGTCCCTTGGATCTGCAGGTTGGAACCAGCAGACAGAGGGTCTGGTTTTTTAAGACCACCTTTCAGAAAAACACCTATTCTCCCATGGCTGGTGGAATCTCTCCTAAATAACAGCCCTGCAGACACATCCTAGCAGAGAAGTTTCACCTTTTTACTGATGTTTGCCTACAGCCACAGAGCTCCAAAACCCTGGCCAGCTCAGTATTTCTGGCTTGGCTCCTTAATCGTACATAAACCATTTAAATACACAACAAATAAATAGACACGTTCTGTGTTTCTCCAGGAGGGCTTAGCACCTTTACAAAGGGATTTCTTTGATACTTAAGCAATAATAGATTGGCTTTCATTTTGCTAAGACCTTCCCTATATCAACATATCTCTTCAAGTACTACACTTCCTTTTATGAAACGCTGGAATTCTTTCATGTTGAAAATGCTTTTACAGCCAAGTCCTCAGTTGTGCTGGCATTTCTCGTGTCTTGAACTCCAAACTGGCTAACCGCAGTCTCAGAATTCCCAAAGGAAATAATGAAAATTCCTAAAATCCTTGGCAAGGAAACAGTTGAAATTTTAAATTGAGTTAATCGTTTTAGCGAAAATGCTTGTAATAAAATAAATATGGGGAGCTGGGGTGAGGAGGGGGGGAAATCTGCTTCAGAAATGAACATCAGAGGAAAAAAAGAAAGGGAGAGAAGATCCTCAAAAGCGAAGCCTTCTCTGCTCGCTTGCAGTATTTTGTGTCAGGAATAGCTGCAAACTCCTGCTGAAAGCAGGGCTTTGGTGGGTGTCCTGGTGCTGTGGTGAAAGTGATGTGCTTGAGAGCCCACTTAGTGCTCCCAGATAACTCTGGTCCTAAAGGTCTGGCATTAGTGATGCCAGGTGTCTTCAGTGGCTGTGACAAGGTTTCTGAGGACAAGAAGCTGGTCTCTAGGATAGCACTTCTGTGATACAAGGATGACTGAATTAAACTTCTAACTCAAGTAAGCAATATGGGTTCTTGACAGGCTTTCTCTTTCTTTCTTTTTTTATTAATTAAATCTGAAAGGCTCTAATCATAGCTGTTCAAATATGCAGGAGAACAAAACACACCAGGACTATTGCTTCTTCCTTTCATTTTAGCTAATACAATAATTGTCTAGAAGAAGACTCAATTATCAGATCTCTGCAAATAATTTTCAGGTGAAAGGTTGTTTGTGGAGACTCTTCACCATATTTTCTCTCCCTACCCTCTGTAGGTGATCCAGTCCAGTGACAATGTGAAAGAACAACAGCAACAGCAGCATCCAGGTGATACCTTGCCAGGAGAAGGACATGGGGACCAAGATCTGCTCCATACACAGACCAGTCAGTGTTTCACAGCCTTCCCCAGGCATGAGCTGAAATCTTGGTAGGGAAATGCTTTATTATTTGCACTTTTGTAGCCACCAGAAGCTTGACATGATATGGCAACTGCACTTGCAGTCCTGGGCTCGTCCCACACTGTGGGCAGCAGGTGAGGGGGGGATTCTGCCTCTCCGTCCTGCTCAGGTGAAACCCCACCTGCAGAGCTGCCCCCAGCCCTGGGGTCTGACATGGGAAGGACATGGAGCTAATGGAGTGAATCCTGAGGAGGCCACAGAGATGCTCCAAGAGCTGGAGCCCTCTGCTCTGGAGGCAGGCTGGGAGAGATGGGAGTGTTCACCTGGAGAAGAGAAGGATCCAGGAAGACCTTAGAGCCCCTTCCAGGGCCTAAAGGGGCTCCAGGAGAGCTGGAGAGGGACCTGGGACAAGGACCTGGAGTGACAGGACACAGGGAATGGCTTCCCACTGCCAGAGGGCAGGGTTAGATGGGATATTGGGAAGGAATTCCTGGCTGTGAGGATGGTGAGACCCTGGCACAGGCTGCCCAGAGAAGCTGTGGCTGCCTCATCCCTGGAAGTGCTCCAGGCCAGAGTGGATGGGGCTTGGAGCAACCTGGGATAGTGGAGCAACCTGGGATAGTGGAAGGTGTCCCTGCCCCTGGCAGAGGGGGGAACTGGATGGGCTTTAAGGATTCAGATCATCCTGTGAAGGGTTGCAGTCCTTTCCCACTCATGCAGTGCTGTCCTGTCCTGCAGGGGACTCTGTCCCAGGAATGCAACATGGACAGCACTGGATTGAACCAAAGGCTTGTCTGGACAGTGTGTCAGTGACCAGTCCTAGGGACGGGCTGTGGGAAAGGACTGCAATAATTATACATGGAATTAACAACAGAGCAACTCATCTGGAGCTTTGCTCTGCAATGGATCTCAACTCTTTCTCGAGAGAAGCATCCCTGTCCTTTTCCAATGAGGCTACAAAACATGTTGGTGTCAACTTTTTCACCTGGGGTCTCAAACAACCAACTTCCTTCCACGAAAGTGGGGTGCTTGGTCCAGGTGCTGCAGCAGCTGGACTTGCCTTCTCCTCTAAGATCTGTCTTGCATCTACCAAGGGTCATGGAGCAGGAGAGAGGCTGTTGTACTCCACTGCTATGGGATCCCAGAAATACTTAGTTAGGAAACTGCCCTTTTTTCCCCTCAAAGAGAAAATTCACCTGTTATGTGTAGAAGAGAAGTAATAGCTGGGAAAATAGTGGATATTTTCAAAACTAAAAAACCACTTTCAAATTTAAAAAAAAAAAAAGGAGAAGAAGAAGGAAAAGAAAAAAGAGAAAAAGAAAATAAAAGAGACAGAATAGAAAAATGTCTCTAAAACATGTGATGCTAAGGGGAGGTCAGAAAAACAGAGCCAGCAGGGGTAACAAGTCAGATAAGATCATACCATCAGTGAAAGCACTTACAAAAGGAAATGGACAGTGTTCTAAACCTCAATTAATTTTATCTAGTGCTTCACTGAAAACAAATTATGATCTCAGATAAAACAAAACTCTGGCGAAACAGAGAACAAAGCTGTTGCAGCCACGATTTAGAGTTCAAAGATATTCTGTTTGTTTCCTCTTCATCGGAGATCTTCGTTTCCCCTCGAGAGCATATGAATAATTAAAGGTGGTCTCTTATGATGTGTTTGCTGTTGCTCAGTGTTGCCAGCCCGAGGATTGATATGGGAACAATGGTGAGTTATTAAACCTGCTGGTTTCATTTGCCTTCTGTAAATAAACCACAAGGCTCAGTGGCTTCCCTGCAGTCACAGCAATCATTCTGCTTTGTTTAGGTCAGGAATCTAAATAATGGGCACATGAAGATTTGTGTGGTTTGTAAAATTGAATTGAGTCTGAGCAGCAAGCGAGGAGGGCCAAGCTGGCAAAGCAGCTTTGGCTTCTGTGGAAACACCTGCAAGGTTGAGGGGAGAAAATCCCTCCCACCAGAAAGGTCCAGCCTAGCTCTGTGGGCAAAACTGGGACAAGGGCAATAAGGCAAGGCTGTCCTGCCCCAAGCAGGAGTGTAGCTCATCAGTTACAGAGACCACACAATCCCAGCTCCCTCATCCATATCCCCCGACCCAAGTGTGGGCTTTGCAACCATGCTGGGGCCTTGTGTGAGCAGAGGAAAGGGAGGGAACAGGCCTGAGAACAACTCATCAGGCATTTAGGATGGAATGAGCTGGATCTCAGAGGTGCCAATCTCTCCCCTCTAAGTCTAAAGGATGAATCATTAGACTTGATTCCTGCCTTGTGGCCTTCTGTGAAGGGAGATGAGTCTGGCTGAGGTCAAGTAAACCTGGCAGTGTGGGCAGAAGGCACAGTCAAGCCATGTTTAGGATTTTGAGATTCCTTTGACATGCAAATTATAAAGCCAGGAGATTCTTGCTCAAAAAAACCCCTTCTGGAGATGACCTGCACTGCATGACCCAAAGAAGAACAGTGTATACTGATATACACTCATTTTTTTGACATGTGAGGACAGAGGTAACCAGAGAAATCCCCAACTGGAAGTCATCCCCCTGCACCAATCAGTCTGCCCTTGAGAGCAGTGAGAATGAAGGGAAGAGAGAAGATTGCCTCTCTATGGGTGCACGGAGACAAAATACAGTATCCAAGCAGGCAAAGTGGGGTGCGGAGGAGCCCTGGCTGGTGCTGGAAACTGGCAGGGACTCCGTGTCAGGCTGACTGCACGCAGGGATTGCAGTGAGCACACAGCAGAGAGGATCCAGCGGCAGCATCCCCAGGGACAAGGGAAGGAAAGTGTCTTCATTGTACCATTCCTAAGGCACGCTGGGCACCTCACAGAACATGTGGTCAACATCCTGGATGGAGCAGATCCCAGGCGCTGGTGGGGTCCAGCTGAGAAGCACGTGGACTGCTGCTGACAGGACAGGACAGCGTTGCTGGAGGCCAGAGGGGGACAATGGCAGGACACTGAGCATCCCAGGGGCTGCCAGCCCGCAGGGGGAGGCCCTGCCTTCAGGTTATTGCTTTGCAGTGTGCCTGCTGTAAGAGGGTTTGGGCCCAGCTCCTGGAATGGGGTCCCTAAGGAGCCACCACAATTGAAGGGAGAATAATGAAAGCTCTGCTCTTAATGCAAGTCACCCACTCTCCCAATGAGGCTCTGTTCCAGGACCTCTGGTTTAACCCAAATTGACACCAACTTGGCGAAAGCCCCCAGCTGCACATTCCTTCCATACAGCTTTACAAGCTGCAAATGCAAAACCACAAACCAAACTGGGAAGAAAAGAAAAAAAAGGGAGCCTGAACCATGCAGGGTCCCCCCATCTTCCCTCCTGCCCTGATCATCACACCTCCGTTGCCTTCCCCTTTTCCTCAGTAGCTTCTTACCTTTTAAAAGGCCTCCCAGGAGCATCAGTTTAGCTCCTTGCTGAGTGCCAGTATGTCCTGTTTCTGCACCAAGAGCAGAAATCAGCTTCCAAAACCCAAATCATTCCTTGTCACATTAGACCCTCTTGCTGGGAACAGGCTCCAGGTGAGGAAGAACTGGGATGCCTTTAGCCCCCTAGTAACAGTCACAACTGCTTAAAAAAACTCCCTAAAATTACTAATAAATTCCAGCAACAAATGCCAAACACTTACTGGACTAGGAAACACTTGGCAATTGGTCAGGGCTGCTGAAACTTCATCTGTGGAACTCTGTGCTCGTGGAACATCTCCTCACTGAAGGCTCTGTCTGTCAGTGAAGTGTCTCACCCAGTTTGTTGAGCAGAAAGTGCAGGGATGAGCTGCCTTCCCAGGTCAAGCCAATCTCTAAAGCACCATCCAGATGGTTGAGTCCGACCTTGGAGGTTCCTAAACTGATGATGTGACAACAAATGCCAGCTCCTCCACAGCCTGTGGGACGTGTGCCCACCTCTGCTCCAATCCACAGATGCTGTCACCAGCCTTTGCCAAGGGGACCTGGACCAGTAGAGGTGGCACCTGGCGACGTGGTTTGGTGTTGGACTTGGCTGGACTGAATGACCTTAATTAGCCAAATTTAACCCCAGGGATGAAAGTGATTCCTCCTCTGCCTTTTTAGGTGAGTGTCACAAGAACAGATGAAAAATCACAGGGAAGAGAGAGTCAGCACTGGTGTCAAGGGCTGAGAGCAGGTTGGTTTGGTTTGCTTTTATTTCCTTCTTCTCATCCTGTTCTTTTTGGGGGGCGGGGGCGTTTGTTTGTTTGGGGTTTTTAATGTTCTTTTTTGGTTTATTTTGGTATCTTCTGCCAACTTTATTCGGATACTGCCCCATCACACACCCAACTCCCTGAGTATCTGAGGGTGCTCTGGTACATTCAGCAGTAGCTGAAAGAGAGCAGAAAGTTAAGGCTGTGGGAGAACTGGGCTACCCCTTGCTCAGGAACATGCTCCAGTTAATTAATACCACGGAATTCACAACGGAAAGTGCAGTGCACCTACTGGGTCTTCTCATGCTACTTTTGGAAGGATTAAAGCCCCCTAGGACAGCAGCTGCTCTCTGAAGATGTGTTTGCATGCCAGCACTGCTAATGCATAGAATAAACTGGATTTTTCCAATTGCTAATGATTTTAATCTTTTCCTTCTGTTTCTGAAGGGGCCGACAGAAAACAGAGTTGGCTCATGGTGTTTCCTTCCCTTCTTCAGTGCATTTTATCTAATGTTGGTCACACAAACACTTGGAGTTCACCTCCTGCCTGAGGATGGCCACAGGGTTGCTGCACTGCCATGGATGTTGCTTTGCACAGCTGTGTCCCATTGTCCTGCTGAAGGAAAGATGTCCTCAGCACCTCGCTCTGCAGCTTTCCTGCATGCACCACACCATCCCTTGGCATTTGTTTCCTTCACCAGCTTTTGCCTGGAAGCCATTCCCAGAATTTGCCCGCTGCAGCGTGGGACAAACCTTGCTCTCCAAATCAGCTGCTCCACAAAGGCCGAGCCATGGATCTGCCTGTCCTTTGGTAGAGCCAACCCTGAGCTCCACAGTGCAGCTGGACAGCCTTCCATTCATTTATTTTTTCTTTAAATTACCTGTGTGCAGCAGCTGGGGTTCATCACCTCCTGAAGGGCAAACCTGAATACTTTGCCTCTGAGGGAATGGCTTCACACTGAAAAGTTGGATTGGTTTATATTGAATATTGGGAAGGAGTTCTGGGCTGTGAGTGGGATGGGGCACCGGCACAGGTTGCCCAGAGAAGCTGGGGCTGCCCCATCCCTGGAAGTGTCCAAAGTCAGGTTGGATGGGGCTTGGAGCAACCTGGAATAGTGGAAGTTCTCCCTGTCCATGGCAGAGAGGCTGGAAATAGATGTTTTTTAATGTCCAACCCAAACCATTCCATGATTCTATGATCCTGGACACATCTGGGCCTGGCTATAGCCCCAGCAACATGTGTAGGCTGAGTTCACATGTGCTCAACAGAAGTTACTCAAATCAAAAGGCTACAGATCAACCCACCCTATTTTCCTCCTCTTTCCTGCTCCCACCCCCACCCCGGGTCAGTACGTGGAGCACAACTCTTCCTTTTTTTTTTTCTTTTTATTTTTTCCCTTCGAAGTGAAACATTCTGTGTCTTATTTATTTTGAAAACAATTTATAAGGGCAATAATAACATCCTCTGGCTCCTTGCCTCCGTAGCCCCGGGCGTTATAGATGCCTCATTATGGGAACAGCACACACCCTGCCTTGCCCAGGCAACTCGCTGCACACTCATTAAAATTCTGTAGGTATTGGCTGATATAAACAAAGAGGAAAAGTGCACAGTGCTAGAAAGCCGAGAGTAGAAAATGACTGCAGAATAGGTCGTGTGGTTCAGCGACGCGGCTCGGAATCCTGGAAATCTGGGAAACCTTCTGTGGTTCCAGCGTCCCACACAGCCGCGCGCCGCTCCTGGACGCAGGAGGTTACGCCAGGAGGCAGTCGTTTGACGTGGATCCACGCTAGGACACAGGCAAAAAAAAAAAAAAAAAAGAAAAAATTATGTTTGCCTTTTGTAGGAGGTGATAAATAACACAAAAATCAAAGAAAACTCTGGAGAAAAATCTGAGCCTTGGAAAGGCCAGGCTCTTGTTGGAAGAGTAATGCACCTCAAAATGGCGAAAGAGAGGAGGAAAAATGTGCAGAATGTCCTTGCATTGTGTAAAGAGTAATTGCACTGGAAAAGAGTTATAAAGTAAGTAAACATGACTTCCAATTTGATCCATATTAAGATTTATTAACCCTGAAAGTCAATATACTCTGCACCAGGGCCAAGGTTAACATTGAGTTTGAGGCCAATGGGAAAGTTGTAATGAAGTGTGGGTTAAGAGGCCCTGACAAAACTATCTGGTTTTGCAGGAGAGGTTGAAAGTCTTTCCATATGATCAGCCCCATCTTCCTCTACATTTCAAAGGCATCCAAGTCTGCCAGATTTTCTGTGAAATCCCATCCACATTAACACTGTGCCAAACTGATAAACCCTTTGGGTGACTTTTCCAGCAGAAGTCTAAACCACGTCTATGCTACAATCACCCTGAGGCTTTGACCTTGGTCATGACCTGTTTGTCCCGGTCCAGTATAAACACAGATGGAAGGAAAAGTTGAGCTCAGCTGATGACAAGCTAAGAACACATTTGATGATGCTGTAGGGAAAAGCAGTGTTAGTGAACTTCTGTCCTTTTACCACTCCTGCTTTAGGGAAGAGCAGGCATATGCCATTACACCAGAGATTTGTGAGGTTGTGCAAGTAGAAAGTGTTTCTTTGGAGTCCATAAATATGTCACAACTCTCTTACAAGGAAAGAACCCATCCTGTGCTCTCACACCCTGGCCTCGCCACTGCAATTTTACAGTTTCCCTTGGAATTCACTGTGAGATGTTAGATGGGCAGAGAACGGACAATCTCTGGATATTAAAAATGAATCTATTGCCCAAAGTCTGCTCTGAGGTATAACATTATACTGCCAGAATATCTGTGCCTGCAAAAACCTGGATTTCCAAGGCTGGTTTGGGCACTTGCCTAAAACTTTACTGCACCTGCAGAAAGATTTGTGTCCCGGACATGATCTGTTTTCCTCAGTTTTACCATTTAGGCCAATAAATGATACCACTTCTCCCAGAGAACCTTTGCTTCCCTAGGAGTGACCTGCCAAATCTTCCTTAGCGAGAGGTGGGGGGGCAGAACCAGAGAAAAGACCGTGGTTTTTATGAACCTGGGGACAGCACAATGCAGCAGAGCTCACCATGAACTGTAGGAATATTTTTGGGGACTGTACAAGACCACAGCCCTGACAGGGAACATGGATTGCTTTGGAGCACAGAGGGAAAGCAGCACAGCACTTATTTCAGTCCAGTTCCAGTGGAGCAACTTAATTCTGAAAGTACCCTGAATAAAGTTGCAATGATTTCCCCAGGACTTTGCTGGGTTTGTACATTTTAATGTCCTTCTCCAGCTGCTTACTTTCTTCTTGTGTTCATTAAGACATTTGGTTTTGTTACAAGGCCTGGACAAAAGAAAAATAGCTGTATGTATATTTAAAGAGACTATTAAAATAAAGAGCACCATGTCCTGGCACAGAAGAATTTGTAGTGTTATTCATATGTTTCTGGGCTCAGCAAGGCTCTTATGCACAGCAAACAGCATCTCACCAGTGTTCTCATCACAGCCTTGTTCATCTGTGCTTCATTTTTCCTTCTCCAGGAAGCACCCACTTTAGGTCAGAACCTGCAAAACACAACTGTCTTCTGTAGGAGGGAGGATTTTGAGGAAATTGGTTCCTGATGGACACTTTTGGCTCTCCATCCTTTTAAACACCTCCTGCTGACCCTCTGCAGTTGTGTCTTGCTCTGTGGCAGCATCTTCTTTAATGAGCTAAAATAGGAAGCACCTCAGCAGGCTCTAAGGGGTATATCCAGGTTGCTTCATAATGTGGGAATTAAGCATAAAACTGGAGAGAAAGATGGACAGGTGGGAAGTATGTCATCAAATGGGAGCTTAACCCCTTAGCAGTAACCCAAGGCTGCAAGCCATACTCCCAGACCACTGGGCAAGCCAGGGAAAGAAGACTTACTGGGAAAAGAGACTTAGTGCCTGCAGTCCAATGACGGCCACAGACACATCCCCAAACCCATGTTACTGCCCTTCCTCAAAACACAATCAGCAAGCAGTAAGAAGTCAGCTCTCAACCTAAACCTTTATTTAGCTGCATTTCACAATTACTGCATAACTTGGCATCGTGGGCATGGCCCTACATGGACTAGGAGAGCGCTCAGAGAACAGGGAGGCGAGCTGGGAATGTCATTTTCCCACACTTTCTTAGAGAATCAATTTTCTTCTCCCAAATGACAAACAGAAAACAGAAGAAAAAGCAGAAAGCTGTTGCCATTCACTGGCTGCAGGATGTATTAAAGACGACATGGTCACAGCAGCTTTGGCAGTACAAGATACAGCCTTTTGCATTTCTGCACAAAACATATTTTGTCCCAAAAAGAGGCCACTATTAATTTTGTGGAAATATTAACACCCAAACCCTTTCATCGGCACTTGGGTATCTGAGCCACTTAAACCTTGCAAAGAAAGTTTTGGGGTCCATCATCAGCGAACATCATCCCCTTGGGAGCAGAGAAAGGCACAGGCAGCAGCTGTGAGGTTTGCGATGAAACTCCTGCTTTCCTCTCAGAGAGTTTATATCTTTAAGAGGCACAAAGCACAAAAGAAACCCGGTCCTTGAGATGAGTCACTCCAAAGTGTGCCCGTTTTTCTCCTCGCAGGCCTGAGCAGCCTCACACAAAGCCTCGGGGCACAGGCTCCTCATTTGGCAGGGCTCGGCGCAGCAGCGGGGCCGGGGAATACCTTTACGCTGGAGATTTTGGCTTGTAACAAGGCTTTTCAGGAACATGGCAATTGCCCACGTGAACGCATGGCTTCCTGCATTCATATGCTAAAGAGACAAGACAAGCATCTTTCGCTACAGCTGAGGACTAATTAAGACTGCTCTTTTACAAATATTGCATGGTTCATTCCATTCTTCCCCGATTAAGAACAAAAGAAGAAAGAAGTCATTTATTGTCATGAGTCACTTCAGATACAATGGAAGGAATTCCAACAGATGACTGAGACAAAACAAAAGCTGACATTATGAAAGCCGTGTCTAAACACTAATTTAAACTGTCAACTTGCTAGTGAAGAAGGTTCATGACAGAGGGAGAATTAAAACTTAAAAGAGCACATAAATCATTGAAGAGATTAGCAGCGTGTGACGGGGCCAAAGTAGCTGCGCTGGAAACCCTCTGGCTGGTAGCGAGCTCCTCGTAATTTGGGGGTGAATGCCGTGTTTTGCCAACAGTCCTGGACCAAAATGAGTAACTCGGGCCGCATTCCCAGAAGTGGGAGCTGTGTGAGTCAGTGGCGTTACTCCCATTTCCAGCAGGTGAGGATCAGACCCTTTGTGTCCCGCACGGCATCTGAGCATTAGATCAAATCTGGCCTCAGCTTTCCTCCTTTATCGGAAGTGCTTAATTTCGGAAAGGAGCCAAAAAATGGCTTTGGGTCACATCCGGAGCTGCTGTAAACGATCGTGACTGGCTCCCACGATCTGGCTACAGCTCTCAAGAAGCTTCCCTTTCACTGGCACCTCAGTATCTCCTCTCTTCTGATTTACAGGGGATGTATCTTGAGGTAATGCCTTGTAATTCTCTCAGACCTGCTTTCCACCATCAAGAAATTCACTCATCTCCACTTCAATAAAGAAACATGGCAAAAATGCACTGTGTGCTGCAGGGTTTCACTTGTGGATTTTTTTTTCCTACACATTAGAACAATTTCTTGCACAAGAAGCAAACATGGACTTTTCAGCCCAGATGGCTTTTCAAATGGGTACAGAGCCTCCAGCTCCCACACATCAGTTCTGCTTATTTTGTACAAGTCTTGCAGGGGCCGTGAACCACAGTTCTGCAAAATTAAAGAATATTGGATTTAGATAACCTAAAATCTGTCTTTATTTGCTCACTCCCATTGTTGCTAATACTCCCAAAACAGAGAAAGCATTATAGATTACCAAGGTAGAACCATTCATATTGATGTATTTAAGATTTAGCATCTGTCTGAACTATTTTAAAATCCAGGTGACCTTGAAATCCACACAAGCAAAAGCTCCATCTTTTCTTCAACTCAACATACAGACTCCTTCCCTGCTTCCCTCACAGACCAGAAAGCCACCACTGACCCTGTCTCCCCTAAGTTTAGCTTAGTGAAAATGAAAAGGTCAAGGAAGTGTTTGATTAGCTGCTGAACAAGAAGAGTTAAGGAAATGCAGGTATTTACCCATCTGAGGGCATAGCTGTGGGAACTGGTGGACACCAGCAATGAAGAAAATCCCCATCCCACTGTACCCCTCTCACAAGGATGGGGATATTATTCTGGACACATCACAGGCTCCTTTTAACTGTCTGAACATCAGTCTAAAGTCAATGGGGAGACTCTGCACTGGGAAGGTCTGGGCCTTTGCGTCCTAGAAGTGCTGCTGGAATTAGGTCACTCTCAGCTTTGGGTCCAATTCAGGAAGAAATTCAAAAAGTCAATTATAAAGTAAATAAAAAGAGGGAAAGTAAACGAGGAAGAGCCCTTTAACTTAGAGGGATGAATTCACTGTGGAAGCTGGGGAGGGATTTGCTGTGAGTTTAGGAGCAATCAAGATCCTTCCCAGCATCCTTGTGTTTTGCTAAGCTTGGTGCAGAGGAACAGATTTTTTTCTTCACATTTTTGCCATAGAAACCACTACAGATTTTGCTTTATTACTATTGCCTGCTTGTGCTCTGATGGTCATTGGGCCTGTTGTGTTGGGCACTGTAGAAAGGCTGATCAAGAGGACTGACTTTGTTTGGTCAAGAGGTGACAGAAGATGGCAGGTAAATAATGGGATGAAACTGGCCACATCCACAGAAGGTTTAAAGATAATTAGACAATAAAATGTTTAAGTTATGGAGAGCTCACTTTGAAGACCAGAGTAAAGGGTGTTGCAGAAACCAGGATAAGAAGTGAGATCCTGGGTGACAGGTTTTGCTGTGGGAATGGGGGAATCCCACTGTGCTAGAGATGTTCTGCAGGAAGTCTACAGGAATCGACCACGGATCAGAGGGCAGAGACATGACCAGGAAAAGATGATGCACATTACAGACAAGAATGGAGGCAGTTATGTCTATGTTATTCTTCGCATTCAACAGAGAAAAAGCAGAGAAATATGGAAAGAAATATGGATGTTGGTCAGTTGAGGAGTGAGATCTCTGAGCTGTTCTTGGCTGGAAAGTTACCGACAGAGAGATGCCAGCTGGTTTTCTGTGGAGTGGTACAACTGGAAAAGGAGGAGGTCCCATGTGAAAGTTGAAGGCAAGCTTGCAGGACTAACAGAAGAGGTAGAAGCAGAGAGAAACATGAAAGAGGAGATTTCATGATGAAGAACACCACTTTCTCTCCAACAGGTGCCAGTCAGGTCAAGGTAGAGGAGAATGGGAGCATGGGGCTTGCTCCAAAAATGCCCCCCACATCCAGACATGAGGGTCATCTGCAGGTCCACCAAGTCCTAGTCTGGGTGGTTGGAGGCAGTGAGCCTGTTCAGACACAAGCAGGGCAAAGATAAACCACCCAACAAGGGTCGTGCTCTGTGCTCTTTGGTTACCATTCCTGAGAGCCTCCAGAGGAAAAGATGAGATCCCAATGACGTTGCTGGAGTCATGCACCGGGCTGATATCTCATCCTGCAACATCACTTTAACATTGCTGCAGCTTTCCCAGAAGCCTCAGCTTAAAATTGCTACAATGCAGGGGTGAATCAGGCCTTGCCTTTCCGTGCTGACAACAATAAAGCTACACCCAGGGCAAAATTAGCCTCAGGACAGTTGTTCTGACACTTTCACATTAGAAAATTTTGGAAGTTTGGATTTATTTTGCTTTCCTTTTTTTCCCCCCTTCCTTTATTTTAGTGATTCTCCACTAAACCCATTTCCAAAGTGTGGAAAGGGAGGGAGGTGTCCCTGGGCTCTTTGTGTGAGAAGATCACGAGGCAAGAGTCAATGCAGCCGTGCTGACAAACAGATCACGCTTTGGAGATCCAGGCTGAACGTTACCTTATGTTTTAGCAGCTCCATTGGCTCCAGCACTTCAGACTGCTCGATTTTCCCACCAGCTCAGCACAGCTCTTTTCCACATATTTTACGTGTTGAACTAGTCTGGAGCTCAAAGGAACAACATTTCCAGGCTCTTGATGAAGAGCATGTCTATCAGTTGGGAGTGAGAAGGGCTGCCAAGTTTTTCCAAGGTTGTTTGCCTGTATCTGAAATGTGGATGAGCTGCTTGCCCTGCGGGGTTATTTAAGGACTTTCTGGTATCTGCCGTGATATGAAGGCAATGTAAATATCCTTGTGTGTGTGTGTGTTGATGGAAGAGAGGTCCATAAATCCATGAACTGTTGGCTGCATTTTTCGCTCAGCTCCCATCCCTGTTTGTAAACACTGGAGAAAGAGCCCCAAATCTGTGTCCAACACGGAGCAGTTACGGAACACGCTGTAATTCTGTAATGCGAACCAGAGCGGCCCCGCTAACCGTGCAGCTCTGGAGAGAATTCCTGACATGATCCTTTTACGTATTTTATGTTAATCACTTCCATCTCAGGAACACACACAAACAATACCCCATTAGACGTTCCCTCTGGCACTCGGACAGCAGCACAAGCTGCCGCGTGTGCCAGAGCGGCGGCCGGAGCAGCCGCAGTAGGGACGGGAGGCCTTCGCTGGATGCTGCAGGACAATGTGCAAAGGGTAGAGCTGTGACTCCTAGCTCCTGCTTTGGGTTCCCTCACTGGTTTTACCTGTGGGCTTCTCCAGGAGAAAAAAGTCTCTGACTGCTTGCCCAAGAGGGCTCATGGATGTCGGAGCATTGCCATGATCCCAAAGACCCTAAATTTCCTTCATGGAAAAGGGAACTTTCTCAGCACAGATCTCCAGTTTGCTGTGCCTTGAGCAGGTCTCCCCTGGGTAGCACAGAAAGGACAGAACTTGAGAGGAATTGGTACCTGGTCAGGTTTCCCTGTCCCTTATCCAGTATTAGGGGCACACAAAGATTTAACTCTTTAAATAAGCCTTGGGATTACCTGGAAAATATTTTCCTGGTGGAAAGAAAGAAGCTGGATTACCCAAGAGCAGGGATGTGCACGGAGGGCTTTGCTGCAGGCTGTGATACAAATGTCCCTTATAGAGGGGAGTTGGGACAGCTCTGAGAATTAAGGGTACAAATCCTGCTGTTGTGGGGAACAGGCAGGAGCTCAGAGGGACCTCAGCACTGGGAAACAGGCAGAGGGAAAGGGAGAAGGGGAGGCATCTGCCGTGTTTGCAGAAGCAGCTGCTGGAAGAGGACACACAGAACAAGGCCTCTGCAGCGACAAGGGAGATTCCTCATCATTAATAAAATACCCACCCCGTGGTGAGGGCAGGCGGCTCTGTCAGCTCACCACAGGAGCAATTATAGCAGGCTTTGTGCCCCACTGCCAGCGGGGAGGGATCCACTGGGATGCCTCCATCCCCAGAGGTACCCGGCACGCTCCGGCAGGCAGGAATCGGCCAGCAGCATCCCACACTGGGTCAGCAGGCAACCCCCCGGAAAAGCAGGAAGGAGAAGATCTCTTCAAGTATCCAGCAGTTACACACGATTTTGAAATGCACTAAACCCTCAGATACTATATTTTTCTTCTATGCCAGATTTTTTTTATTATTAAAATGAAAATTTCAAGGACTTACATGGTGCAGGCCTTTGGTTGCAGCAGAGCAAGACAAACTGGCACTGGTGCCACTGGGAAGCAGCGCCTGGGCTGGGACATTTCTGCTCAGGATGTACTTTTAAAGCCATTCCAAAGCAGCCCTGACTTTGAATAGTAACGCTGACACAGAATTCGCTCCAACATTCACTTGCCCAAATGTCTTCACTGAAATCATGCTGTTCCCCTATTGTTATTTAACAATAAATCCTGCCCCAGGGGAAATGCGTATAAATATGAATTTAAGAGTTCCCAGATACAAAGTATCTCCACTTTTTTACCCTCCTGGGAGATAAATGGCTTAGAAATCTTCCTACAAAGATGTGCTTTTCTTCAATGCTCTGAAATGATCCTGTATGAGGGGAGAGCATCCAGACCCTGCAAGAATGCAGCACGATGAAGAAGAGCGTCTTATTGAATAAGAAAAATCCTTTATTTCAGTGCTGAGGGGTTAAATACCGTGGTGTGCATGAGGATGTGCTGCCCTGGAGCCCAGCTGGGCTGTTCTGTGGGTAGGGTAATGTGGATTGCTGTGTTCACTGCTCCCTCTCCCAGTGTTCTGGAGTCCAAGACGCCGTTTCGGGGCT
The DNA here is from genome assembly GCA_013400975.1 of Atrichornis clamosus. NCBI lineage: Eukaryota > Metazoa > Chordata > Aves > Passeriformes > Menuridae > Atrichornis > Atrichornis clamosus. The sequence continues at coordinate 29,650 of WBMZ01009855.1, forward strand.
GCCCAAGGGCTCCCACTGCCTTCTCCCTCTCAGGGACGTGCCATGCAGAGGTGCCTTCATCAGAAGCTTCATTTTACAGCTGACAGGAGGGAAATGCTGAACCTCCAAACCTGCATTCCTTGTTCTCTGTAGTCCCATGGGCCTCAAAGTGGTGGCAGCCTGTGGTCTGCAGGTCGGGGAGATCCATGAACTTAAGGGACAACTCAAAACAGCTGAATTAGGTCTCAGCTCTGCATCACAACCAGGGAGACTCCTTGGTCCCCAGTGACTGAAGAGGGATACGTGGAGAGCAGTCTTCCCAGGTTCAAAATATTTTGGTGAATAGCTTCACAACCCTCCACTGAGTGATTATCAGCCAGATTTTATGATCTAGCCTATTTGTGTTTGTGAGTTGAGAGTCTAGACTAGACTAGACTAGACTAGACTAGATGAAGGGAAGGGAGCAGAATAGAAGTTGCTAAGGCATATGTAATATCCACAACCAGATATATCTAGACAAGGGTGCAAACTCTCCAAGCACAGCAGAAACAGAATTTATCTCCTCACTTTTTTTTTTTTTTTTTTAAACACTTAACCCCTAGTAACAATCTCTTCCAAAGGAAACCCTAAAGGTGATTTATCCAGAGTGGGGAAAGGCACATGCGCACCTTGGCAAGGCATGAGGTGTGTGGTGCAATGGATGCAGAGGATTTGACCTCCCCGTCTGCTGGCAGAAAGACACCACACATTTTCCATTAAAGCTGGACACAGTCCCTGGGAGTAAGTTGGTAAAGCCCCAGGCACTCAGAGAAATGTTGAAAGTAATCCAGCTAAAGCTCCACCTGGAAAGTGGTGGGTGGGAAAAAGAGCTCAGTGATTGGGATGCCAAAAAAGCAGAGGTGAGATAGCAGTGGAGAGGGATCCTCCAAGAGTCAGTGCCACACTCAGCTGATGCAGAAGAAAAGGCCTGTTTTTCACCACCTCAGTTCTATGTGTTTGTCCATCCCAAGTGTTAATCAATCTTAATCAATCCTCTGTGATAATAACCTAACAAAGAGCCTCTACCCGGCACAACAGCCACAGTTACTAATTACTACTGACTCCCTCTATCAACATTTCTTTCACTCTAGTTTTGACCTGGGTTTTTCCATCAGTGTATTGAACTTTTGAGGGAGAACAGCTCAGCTTCCGTGATCTTTTCCAAGGCGCTGGTGGTACCGAGGGAGAACTAACCATCTTTAGGATTTTTGCTGTGAAACACTCCCTCTGCTCCCCTCCCTTTCCCATAAAAAGCCAGAAATGCCCCTAAATCACTATTGTTCCCTATGATTTAATTTCATACCACTGCTCAACAGCTACAGCTATTTACATCAATCCCCAGTTAAGTGATCATGGATATTTAGGAATTTTTAATGCAGCGAGCTCATCCCCAAATTCAGCATCTCTCCTGGCAGCTGGGGTGCAGATAGGACATGTTTACTTAATGTGCTGGAAGCACAAATATTTAGTTTGTGGTTTCAGTGACTGAACAATCTGTGCTCCAGGGCTACGTGTGCAACTCGGAGACCACGGAGGGAGAACAGGTCTGGGACTGAAGGTGCAAACCCCAGAGCCTCCCCACAGCCACATCTCACCTCCCCTAACACGAGGCTGGAGAGGGCATGAATTCATACAAACAGCCTGCTGATGTCCCTTTGACAGAAAATGTGGGAAACGGAGTTTTCCTTGGATTTATGAACTGGGAAGGCCGTTCCTCATCCTGATTAATGGTGAGTCACGGAGCACAGCCGAGGCCGCTCGCAGGCCCGTGTGCTCCACGTCAGGTGTCATGGGAGTGAGAACAGTGGGAGAGCACAGAAAGGTCTCATGACAGTCTGTTAACTAATTTTCATGTGCCAAGTGAAGACGTGTCCTGGAATTTTGCAAAAACTATATTTAGCAGTGCCGAGAGTCTCTAAAGAGAGCTTTGTGAGATGCAGGAATGGGGAGAAAAATGCACACAGGTATAAAAGCACTCCAAGAAAGCAATAACTTACACAGCTTTAGAGGGATATCCGACAATGCATTTACTGCCAGCTGGGGACTGAGATGAATATCCAGAAGGCTGATGAACCGCAGGCTGCCCAGCCCGGACTTGTGCTGGGATACAAGTGCAAAACCAGCTCATGCGTGGCCTTTTTCTCCATGGATTTCCAGGGTTTTTGCCCCGGGGAGCTGATGTTTCTCTGGGACATTCCCACATGGCAGATCTCCTTCCAGCACAGCCTTATCCTCATGCTGAGAAACCTCAGCAGAATCCCAGAGGCATGATTTTTTTTTATGTTGCTCTATATCCTAGAGGGTATGTCATGGTGATGTAACACTGATGTGAGGAAGAAGGAAAATCCTCAAATCCTCAGCTGGCTATGGAGGAGGGCAGGGAAAAGCACCAATGTGCTGCATGATGGGGCAGTGAGGTGACCCAAGACTTGATGGAGCTGGGGAAGGGGATGGAGAGTCAGTCCTATGAGGAGCAGCTGAGGGAGCTGGAGGGGCTCAGCCTGGAGAAAAGGAGGTTCAAGGGGGACCTTCTCACTCTCCTTGACAGGTGGGGTCAGACAGGTGGAGGGCAGGCTCTGCTCCCAGGGAAGAAGGAAGGAAGGAGGATGAGAAGAATCTGCGTCAAGCTGTGCCAGGGGAGATTCAGGTTAGACATCAGGAAGAATTTCTTCATGGAAAGGGTTGTCAAGCCCTGGAACGGGCTGCCCGGGGCAGTGGTGGAGTCCCCATCCCTGGAGGTGTTCAAGAAATGACCCAATCTGGCACTCAGTGGTTTAGTTGATATAGTGGTATTCAGTCCAAGATTGGACTCGGTGACCTGGGAGGTCTTTTCTGACCTAAATGGTTCAGTGGTTCTATTTCACCCCAGGGTCATCCATGGCTTGGTCCTACAGCTCAGGAGGATGGGGAAGATTTGCTGCATCTTCATGTTGTGTTCCATCATCCCATTCTTGCTCATTTGGACACTGCAGAAAAGGAAGGGGAGTTTCATCCCAAATGACCCTTCAAAAACATCTCTGGTTGAAACAGTGGTACATTAAAACCCACCATCACCAGGCAGTGTTATTATCCAATATCTGCAGGAAAACAGCCAGGAATTAACCTGCTGCAACACACACACGTTTCTTTCATGGAAGATGGGGAAAAAAATGGAGAAAGAGAGGAAAAGGAAAAATAAAGAATAATGCCACAGGATCTCCCCAGCAGCACACGGGGCACAATCCAGTACTGTACAAGAGCCACGCAGCAGAGGCCCAGAGGACACGCTGTCCCAGCACAAGGGCTGCCAGCATCCTGACAGAATTAGGAAGTCCTCTCTCACAGTTGCCCTGTAGACATGAAATTACACAAAGAAAGACTTCATTAGGATCCCAAACTAAATATAGTCAAGCGAGGAGAGTGGAACATTCAACTTTCACTCTTGGCAAGCAGCACGGCTTTGCAACTTTTAGGATATTGTTTTAACTAAGCTGGAATTCTGCACGGCTGTGATTCTGACAGCTCAGCACCTACCAGGGGGAAAGAATTGGGAAAATAAAACCTTTACCTGAGAAAACCCTGGAAAATGTATGTGCCCTCATGGCAGAGTTCTTGCCCAGACAAAACTGCTGCTGTCACTGGGAATGACGGGCTGGAAATTTGTTGGCGTCAATGAGAGTTTTGTATGAGCTAAGATCGTGGGGTCTGAGCCAAACTGTTTGCAGCTCCAAAAGTCTCAGAAGAGTGTGGATAAAATAGAAAGTAACTAATGGTGAGCCTGTAACAAGCCTCTCTGAACAGTCAAGGTCCGCCAGCATCTTCACGGAGAGCTCATTCCTTGTGCAACAACCTTGTCCTACCTAAGGTGCTGCTCCACATCTGGCAGTGCCTCGGCACCTCTGGCCCCTCTGCACCTCTGGTGTGGGAATGACCTCCCCACTGAGGCCTCAAAATGCAATCCCAGCACCTTCAGAAGCAAAAACACAGACAGGTGAGGAACAGGATCACTTTTGCCAGTGTGGGCACTTAGATGCTCCTGAGAGAGGCAGGACCACCAGTGTCCAAGCTGGCATCACTTGAGATCCTGGGTCCTGCTTTGTCTTCATGGGAGAAGGTCCTGGCATCAGATGACACAGTTTGATGGGAGAACATCTATCTGCATAATCCCAGGCAATCCCAGACCCTTCCCCAAGCAGGAACTGGAGCACCAAGCCCCCAGCTCTGCCATCCAGCCCTGAGTGTATTTTTGGGATGGCAGAAACAGGAGCCAGATTCTGGTCCTGACTTCCTTCACTGCTCAGCTGTTTTATCCAAAGTTCAGGTGGTGTCAGGAGTGCTCCAGTCCCTGGGGCAGAGGCAGGCCTGGCTCAATCCCCTTCATCTTCGTGGTCAGCGTGTGAGAGGTATCCCTCTCACAGCGAAAATCCTGCTGTGTCTCCAGGACATGGAGGGACCAGAGAGGCACAGTCAGAGCTACAGCCAAGAAATTACAATGGGGAAAAAGGGAAGGGAAGGGAAGGGAAGGGAAGGGAAGGGAAGGGAAGGGAAGGGAAGGGAAGGGTGGGGAGAGGAAGGGAGGGGAAGGGAAGGAGGAGGAAGGGAG